>JAQFYB010001201.1:0-35635 GCA_034694085.1 Pogonognathellus longicornis
CTACAACAAACACAACTACAGCTGCAGTTACTATATAGCACATAGATACATTCCTAAACCACAGTAAAACGGAAGAAGGAAGAAGACAAGACAGGCATTGAGTATACACTCACAACACAGCAGAATGTAGCAAGCAACGATAACCCCGGGAGTCAAACCAGAAGACCAGCAGACTAATATGAAATTCTACAAAGGGAGGAAATAAACGGAGAGAGAGGGAAAGAGCATGGATGAAGCATAGAACATTTGTCGGTTATATCTTACAGTCCTAAGCGACTGTACGAGCATTCTGTACTACATTGAATGAGATTTTGTTCCTTTTATTCGTCTTGTAAAGCTGTACGAATGTCGCTAGCACAGCGAATAACTAGTGGTATAAAACTGCGTACTTGGTGTGTGTTTGATGATAGTAAATAGTGGTAGTAGGAAAGTAAAGGGTTGATCTGGGAAAAGGGAAAAGACTATGCACACAAGTGCACCTTCTAGATTTGGGCAATTTTTTATTGTCTCTGGCTGCTAATGGAACGCTATTTTTCTCTCTACATACTACATACATTTCCAACTTGAAATAGAGGGACACAACGTACATACAAATAGAAAAACACAAGATGCAGCACAAACATCTATAGCTCTAAGTGTATATTATATATCATATAAATAGAACAACAAATACATACACAAACGAATACACAGAATGCCATACATACAACCAAACCTTGCCATACCATACCTCAAGATGACTATATTGAATGGAACAAACACAACAACAAGAGCATAGTTAGTTGCTACTAACCAAGAAAACCGCTGTAGTACAATGTGAGCATATCATCATATTGTATGTTGTGTGTTGTATTCGCCACTCGCACTTGGCAGTCTCTTCCTTGCACGAGAAAACAAAATGTATGGAAACAAAACACGCGGAAAGAAATCCCACTGAGCCCTAGAGGTTCTTCTGCTCGTATAGTACTCAAACACAACCGGATGGTACTGTGATGCCTGCTGATTTTAGTGGCACACAAGAAAGGAACAGACTGTGTGAGTGAGTGAGTGAAAACTGAGTAGTAGAATTGAACGCTAAGCCGCAAACAAAGAAGACGCAGAGATAGTAGCAGTAGTAAATAGTGTGAGTGCCGTTTGCGATGTTAGTGGAATGGAAGAATGGATGTTTCTTCCTTTGTTTACTGTAGTAGTCGTATTTGTATGTATACAGAGCAGAAAACACTTACATGAAAAAGGAAAAACACAGCCAAGTAATGGTAAGAGATAGATAGGGAGAGAAAGAGAGAGAGTAAAAATATTCATTGCCAACAGGCAAAATGACCGACCTTTCCTAAGATATAAATTCCACCTTTCTGTCTTCATTTTCTTTTCCTCTTCTCAGTTGACAGTTCGAGTTGCATTATGTGTACATGACCAACAAAGGAAACGCAATTTTTTTCTTGATTGATTGAGAAAACACAAATTACAAATGAATTGTCTTTTTTCCTCTTACTCGGGTTAGGTATATCTGTAGACATATGGAATGGATTGGGAGGGAAAGGAAAGTGCTGTTAGAAGAATCTCATTTATAATTCCTCTGCTTTTTCTGTGTACGTGGAGTATTGAGACATTGAGGTGGTAGTGGTTTATATAAGTGCAATACATCCAGCTAAGGGTAGAGCAGACGCACAGAGGGGAAACAATGCAAGAGATTTTGGAAGAATTGGTTTAGCTTGGCCATTTGTGACCGTGACCATAATATACCGGCTGAGACCAGTCTGTGCAATTGATTTCCATGCGTGCCATCATCCAATTCTTTTACGGCAGCATTGAAATGTTATTTTTTATTCACCATGGAATTCCCCAGAGGCCATGCTTTGGAATTTTCCCAGTGTCATTGTTACAAACACAATAAATTTTACATATTCAAAGATGAAAGGACAAGGGTTAATGCATGTTACAGCTGTAGTAGATCAAGGTGCTTCACCGAACTAGTACATAGTATTTAGTATCTTCATTTGAACAAACTACCCTCAGTTTTTACTAATCCGGAATTGTAATTATAAGTGGATACTCTAAACGTTTAATTTAGGCATTCTCTGATCATAAAAATGTTCCATAATTTATATTAACAGTATAAGTGCATAGGTAAGTACAATTCCAATATACTTAGTAATTAGAACCTAGGGTAAACGCAAGTTATACTATTTGTCAAAACGCAGTTACAAATTCTTCCTTAACATACTTGTGAGTCTTTTTACGTACTGTCACTGTTTCTCATTTCAATGGAAACGTGGATTCCAAAGATGTTGAAGATCTTGCCGCATGCTTAAGAACATTCAAATAAAATAATTGTTACTCGCCAACTGATTGACATAACATAAATTCACTAATGTATATTGTACTAAACATATGATTGCGAAAACGAACATTGATTTGCTAAGTGTAAAAAAGTTTATCAAAAATGAATTTGTATTTAATTTTAATGTGTATGGATACTTTGCTAATATACATAGAACTACATAGTATTCAGCAATTGCTGAAATTTCAAATTAGCACATATCTAAGTAGTATTTGTTCTATTTGAAATTGGAATTCATGCCGATAAACACTCAATAGGAGAAACAGAGTATTGGTGCATCGTAGTGTACTACTGTATACCTTATTATAAACTTTTCTCAAGATTCCAACTTGAAAATCACACTAAAATAATAATATTATTGGCTGAAGAAACGCAAAAGGTTTTTTGAAAGCATTGAAACTAACATGTACACATAAAAAGAGTGTATATGAGAATTTCTGTTCTGCAGCACTAGCATAGAATGGCAGCAGTCAAATGGAACTTGCTAAGCACTTTCCCATCTATTTTATCTCCCCCTTTACGTAAATCGCAATACAGAACGTGATCTCAATTCTTGATTTGCTTTTAGTTGTAGTGTGGCTATAAGAATTCCGTATCTGCTATACTAAGTACAAGCACCTAGTAAACATTCGTAAACGTAATAGACGGTATACATGCAGTACCTTCCTTTGCATCCTGTGTGCAGTCTCTTGAAGACTTTTCTCACTTAGTCAGTTATGAACATACAAGTACTGCATTTATACAGATACATGGGCGTTTTGTAAAGTAAAGTGTAATGTTGTTCTGGTCTTTTGCTCTCAACTCAAACTACTATCATACAAATACAACTACATAGTTAGATCAGATCAGATTGCTAATGTCATTCCTATTGCCACCTTAGCAGTTTCATCCTGTCATTTATACACAGAAAATATTTTTATGAGTGTAGATGCTTGTTCCGTAATTGGTATTGCTATTGCTTTTTCCTACTCAATGTGTCGTTCTTGTCACTTTATCTTGTTGGGCCAGATGGGCTGGAAATATTTTACGATTTGCTTCATTACGCAGTATTTCCTATTTGGAAATGTAATTACTATTTATTGATGCATTCTTTACCCTTGAAATTGGTTTTCTCATCTTTATTATTGTTTTACCGTTTTAGCGCTTTTACAACCAAACGTTTTTTCTAATGCTTTAATTATTACACCGTCAGTACAGCAGTATCAGATGTAATAGGAAAAAACTTGTGTAGATACATTTTTAAATAAACTGGAATTCCTTGGTTGAAGTTGTTAAAGTGCAGTTGAAAGTCTAACTTTTGCATTAATTCCTTCTTGAATAATATTATAATATGAGCCGACTATTTCCAAATCAGAAAAAGGTCCATTCAAACCTGTCGATCCGAACCGGATTAGATCACAGTAGTACATCACTACTGGGAGAAAGAAACTAAATCAGAGCAGTTTCCGTTTCTAGGCTGGTGGCATTTGTGTTTGGGTGGAAATGTCATGCTACGATGATCTCTTGCTGTGCGTGGTCAAAGTGGAGAAAGTCCCAAAGCAGGACATTGGACAGCAAACTTCCTTATGATGTTGTACACGCTACAGATATAATGGATCCGACTCTCGCTACACGTTTTCCTGACACCCTCTTCTTCCAACTTCCAACCGACCAACTAGCCAACCTTGTTATAGAGATGATACCAATACCACGCACCAAAGAAAAAACAGAAAAGATAGTCAACTTAACTTACTAGAACTCGACCCGGTTGACCATTCACTAAAAAAGTACGGGACTCACTCGTGTATATTTTTTCCACTCGTGTGCATAACTCTCTCTCTTTCTGTATACCACACAGTCTCATTTTCTGCCCAGATAGTTATACTAGTAATTCTCACTACTACAATATCCTATGTAAAAGTAATGTATATACAGAACTACGACGATAATGTAATGTATAGGATTCTGACCGAGAATTTCATATCTGGTGTCTTGTCTGAAATGTTCCGTTCAGTTCAGTTAGCTCTTAAGACTTTCTCTCTTCAATGTCGATCCATCTTTTTCGCTAAGCAGTTCAATAGAATACTCACATACATCCCAATCTTTCTCAGATCTTACTTATACTACTACATACGAGAATATTGTATGTATATGTACGTAGGAACGAGTGCGAGTGTGTGTCAGTTACTGTGGGATAAGTGTGTATACGACAGGAATGAAATTTGAGTCGGCGAAGAAAAGAATATGAAGGGTAGAATTCAGAGTGCTCTTATAACATAAGAGCTCTTGTATCTTTCCCGTACATCCCATTGACTATCCATACACACACGAAGATGACGTTGAACCGAAATAGAAAAGGAGGACGCCTTATCAGATCGGACAAGTAGAAATGTTTCTTGGAGTGGACACGCAGAAAGACTAGAGCTATGCATTAACGTTGTGGTGTGATATCATACTTTTTCCCACTTACTCAGGTCAGTCTCTCTTCTAGAGGTTCAACCAGTGAGGAGAAACGAGGAGACAAGACAGGCCAAAGCAAGGAATATGAATAAAACAAGTTAAGACGGAAAGTATCTGTCTTCATGTGTATATGTGTGCTACATATACGACACGAGGAACAGAAACGTGTATTATATTACTATTAGGTCTATTTCACACACATTATAGTTCTTCTGTAACTTACGGTTTACAAGTAAAAAGGGAAAAGAGAGAAAAGTGAACTGGTAAAGCCAGTTGATTGTGTTGCATTGCATTGCATGAGATGAAAAAGAAGAGTAGTGGGAGCACATAAATAAATCGTTTTGTCAGGGTGATGGAAAGCCTGGAAATAGAAACGCATTTGTTTCCTTCTAGCTGGAAAAGAACAACTTAAGCGGCTGGAACAAGATAAGCCATGTCTTTCAACAGTCACTCTTCTCTTACCTTACACTTATATATGCCTATACAAAGTACAATACGATGACTACAGTACAGTAGTACCACCAAGGATGACTGTTTTACCCTTTAACTCCAGCCTGTCCTCGCATTACACTTTTCTTTACGACAATTTCATACTAACATCCTTAGCATTTGTGTGTCTTTATCATTCTTCCCTTTAGCAGTGTAGTATAAGAATTGCATTAGTAAAGAGAACTGCTGTACTGATGTGAGTACAATTACATTACAACAGAGGACTTTGTACCTGATATAATCTAAACGTCAAAATAATATATAGCATTGCTGAGAAAATTATAAACGCATTAAGTAGAGCAACTGGAACATTTGTAGTGCTTTGAGGTGGTAGTGGTTTAAGTAGCAACTTGTTTAGGATGTGCATGTATTTATTTGCCTCAGCAGCTGAGCCTTTTCGTCTTATTTACGACTTTATGTGGTACATACGAGCAGTCTGCACACTTTCTCATTATAGTCCTTCTAACAAAACATTATGTGTACAGATATATTCCATAGTATCAATACAATGCACGTTGTACCAAATGTTGGTTTACTTATAGATCTACCTACTTTCTTCTGTTTCTTCTGAAACAAAACAAAAAAATGCACTCGCAAGTAACACTTGCACATAAGATATAGTGCATTTGGATACTTTCTAGTTGCATACGCCTACCAATACCAACTACTCCAATAATTGCTTTTGCATTGGAAGCAACAACATGTTTTCAAAATCTACACTTCGAATGCAACCTATCTCCATTTATTTTCACTTAACCTTCCTAGTGAGTAGAGTCTACATAAAGTTTAGTTGAGAAACAATTTGAATGTAGCTACCTAAGCAAACAACCTGCTAAGCAGACATTACAGCTTATCTCCGACATAGCCTATCAACAGGAGTCAATACCTAACTAATTTGAAATACATAGGTAGGTACTGTGATACCAATTTTTCATAGTGCTGCCATGCATAAGTCATCTATCTGTCTGTAGTCATGATAAATCAACATTTATTAAACAAGAACTTTTAATTGCTGGAGCAAAAGCATAGAGACTATCTGACGATAAAAGTTTTAAAAATGATAATAATTAAGGTATTAAAAAGAAGTAGGTGCTTTACTCGTTAATTTTATTCAGTTCAAAATTACTTATAATTTTCGTTCGTAACAAGTTATTCCAGAAAAGTGACTGTATTTTGCATTTATTGTATAAGAATGACTATTATACATACAGAATCCCTCAGACTATTATCTTAATAACTTAAGATTGCATAAGGAGATATAAATGAATTTAATGTAAAGTGTATACTTATGTTAGTGTAAAAGAACTTGTCGTTCACACTTACAACAACCCTTCATTCTCTTTGGAATGTGAGTTTTATAAATTACTAATCTTTTCCCATTAACAGTTTATATATAGGGTGAAATGAGTTATGTTGTTTTGAAACTGTATATTATGAATAGTACACTTATAAACTTTTAAGAAACTAATTCAATAGGCTGAAGGGATCAAATCGTACAAGAACTTGTTTCTATATTAAAGTTAGTAGCTAGTTGAATAACAGCATACCTATAGTTGAATTTATGATTCACAATTAAAAACTGACTGTGTTACAGCACATTGAAACACATAATATTTTTATGATGATTTGAAAGAACCCATGTGTATTCTTAGACTTGCTGTTCCATTAGCTTATAATTCCTACGGATGTCTAAGTAACTGGGTGGGAGTTGAATAAAGTGTGTAAAAAGTATCGGTATAAAGATATTTTATACCAGCTCTTAGTTTTAGGCACTTATTTTCTTTTATGGCTTTTAAAGGGAGACGAAACGGGACATTTCAACTTTGCACTTTTCTACCCTGTCATCTTTAATCTAAAATCTATGAGCCGAAAGAGAATGAAGAATCGGACCGAAACGAAATACCACCACAGTAAAGCAATGGGGATACAAACGTATATAGCACAGTGCACTGCAGCCTAACGAAGCTTACAGTAGTTCCAAAATTCCTTTATTCAATTCTCATTTCACTTTACAGTAAATTGTACAGAACAGCTACCGCCAAATACACTCAAGTCTTGTGTGTAATGTAATGCAATTCAACTGCAAGTCGAAATAAACAGATTCACAGAGAATGCTCAATGAATGTGAGTCTTATGCACAGAACAGCCTCACTAAAATAAAGAGTGTAGTATAATTTTGCTCTCTATACTCATAACAACTTATGCATAATGCATGTAAATCCTATAAATAAGAGAGTGAATAGAATGACTGTAATATACAGCTTATATCTCTATAAGTCATCTCATCACCAAGTTCCATTTCTGTGGTCATAAAGAAACAAGTCATATGCCCATGCAATATGCAATATGCATTTACATGACAATCTTTCTTCCTCCGTGTATAAATAAATATAGTAATATAACTCTAAGTGCACTACACACTATAAAAGTTAGACTAAGTGGAAATATAGCATTTCGTCTGTTTCAGAATGTAACGAAAGAACATCTACTATACTGACTACTGCAGTATGCATAATATAAAACAGGAAACAACGAGCACTTACTCACTCACTTTATTTTATGGGTGTGAAAGAGTTGATAGCTCAGCTCTGCTTTTAACTGTAGTAGTATGAAGTGTGAATGTGAATGTTACACTAACCAAACCAACACTTCGCTACATCTACAATTTCTACAGACACAGGGATACATAATACATACATACACAACATGCTTAACATATTAATTTGTACTATTCTTGGATTAGGATTGGATATAAATGTATGAACTCATAAGCTCTTTACAATTAATTTTTATTACATTACCCTACCGAAGTATGAATGCTATTTCGTTACAAACGTAAATCTAGACGTTAAAGAACAAATTTGTTTACACTTATTAATAACATTTACATTCAAATCCGGTTAGGTATGTTCAATAAAACCAACTGCTGTAAATTAAGAATAAAACTAATTATCTGATGTTTTTCAAATAGGGATGTTGACAATAATGACAATATTATTAAAGAGTAATATTTGTAAGTAGGTGTAAGTAGGTACATTGCTGATTACATGCACTGAATTATTTTGTGCATAAATATGTAGGCATAAAAAAGTTATGAATGTTAGTCTACACACTAAGACAGAAGTTTGTTGTAAGGAAAGTAGGATACAGGGATGATAGTGAATAGAATCGGTTGAATGGAATAATGTAGGCGAATGGGCGAATGTCATTGTTTAGGAATGGTAGGGTTGGTGGTGATTTGGTGGTTTGTTTGATGTATTCGAATATATAAAAGTAAAAGAGGATGGTAATGCAATGGAAATGGTTGGAGAAAGATAAAAGAAGGAAAAAATGATTGATGACCTGACCATCAACACTCTCATTTACACTCGCCCATTATCATGCATAAATGCATCCAGGCGAGAGATCCAGTTCCGTCATTCTGTCTATCTCCCTACCCGTCTTTCCATTCCGTTTTCATTTCAGTCAGTTGGAACGAACTGCGAGTCCTAATGCATAAAAGTAGACGAGATGCATCAAGACAAGCATTGCTTTGGTCTCCTGTCAAACAAGACAACATTGTGAACTTTTACAGCCCTTCTTGTACACACAGTGGAGTTGCAAAGGTCGCCCTTTGCTCCCCCTTAATGCTGACTCCCATTTACATACACTTATACTTCTCTATTCTCTTTTCTCCGATTTTACTTGCATTAGTTCACTCGGTCGCTTCGAGTTAGTATTTTCGCTTGCTATAAATATATTCTCTTTATGATGAGCATCCTGTCCCTTTTTGTGTATAATTTTGGTATACAATTTAACTAGTTGTTGTATACAGTTAGAAATGTGATGCGTGTATCATTTGCCCTATATTTATACAAAGGTGTCTTTCCTTATAGCATTTGCTAATAGTTCCTGTTTATAATACTTTGTAAATACATGTAGGTATACCTACATATACAATTCTCATTTGGATTTGTCTGTTTCGGATGCCCGGGTGTTTTTCATTTGGCTGGTGTGTTGTTCGTGGATGTAGGATGGATAATGGGATTGCTATTGATGTTCTCTGCCGCTTCATGCATTATTCCCAGTCATCATTCTTCACATCATTAAGGGAAACTTGAGTTGAGTGATTAGGTGTTGGAAATGATCTGATGTGATCTTTGTTAGCTATAGAACATGTAGGGTGGTCTCAACTTCTACTCACGTTTTACAACCTCACTCGTACACAAATGGAACTACACCAACAACTGTTTTTTCCGAGAAGATTTTCTGTACACAAGTGATATCTCTTCTGAGAATTATTAATGTAGGTATTTGCAAGTAAGACGGAATTCAGTCGAGTTGATTTACAACACGGCTGTAATGGTATATAGAGAAAACATGACTTATAAATTGTATGTAATTGGCACAGAATAATGTAGTAAAATATTGATGGATCTGTAATTTGTGTCAAGTGTTAGAATTACATAGAATAAATTAGAAAAGTATTCTAGAAAGTGCTATGGTGCAATTAATTGCTGTGAAACGTAAATTAAGGTGCCTATAAGTATGCTACACCTTATTTTAATACCGAAGAATCAAGAATTGTAGTTGTATCTATTCTGAATCGTACATAGAATGCAAGAAATAAATGTTACTACTTACAACACGAATATGTACTAGCTGTGTTCTGTGTTACAGTCTCACTATTGTATACAGCGAAATGTTTCAGGATGCATCTTATTTATTATTTATTTACTATTCTAAGTTTTAAGTGAAACAACTGCAACTGTTTCTGTAGCCAGTCACTGTTCAACCCAGATTGTACAAAGTTTGGAAGACAGCAGTTGCACAGTGAAACATTTAGGTCAGTGAATTTCACAGTCTGAGCCAGCAGTCCCTGAAAGCTTGGAAATGTACATTTGATGTAGTATTAAATTATATATTGAAACTCCTTGAGAACTTAATGCGATTAGACACAAGCAACCTCAAATTCTCAAATGAATTTATTATACAGTTAATCAAGAAAACAACAGCGAATAAAGGCATGAATTGAAACACTTATAAATGTATAAATGATTTCTATGTCATAATTGCTATGTTGAAGTTGATTTACGGACATTATACATTCACCTGTCAAGTAACGAACATATAATTCGTTTGATTAACAGTACTCGTAAGTATTTACAATAGAATGGTGTAACAACAGCTCAGACAAGTAATTATAGAACATTAGTAACGAACATTAGCTTTAACAAGGATGAATTATAACAATAATGTAATTTAATAACTATAACTCTTTGTTACAGTGGCCCATTAAGAGAATTACGTGTTTGTTATAGTCAGTACACTCGCAAGAATTCCATGCATTTCTATGTACAATTAATCTCGTGATTCGTACAAATTTAAGTGTCGGTTTTACAGAATTGAAATATTTTAGATGTAATAATATTATTCATAGTACCTATACCTAGTAGTACCTAACATTCTGTGAATTCAATAAACTTTTCTTTTGTGTGGACAAACAATTGAATTCAGAATGCACTATAAGGATTATAAAGTGCAAAAACTATCAGTATTTGTTAAGGTATTAATTAGACCAACAATATTAAGTACCTAATTGTATTAAATCTGCTTGTTAGACTACAGAATACATTCAGCATTAAAATACACAAAACACAAAATCATCCGCATAGATTAAATTAGGTACATCCATTATGCAATAGCATTGCACATGAAGCAATTTGAACATATTGCTCTTGTTTTTGTTTTACATCATTTTCATGTTACCCTTGCCATTTTCAACATTCTAAAGATCTCTTTTTCTTCGGGAAAGAAGAAAATAAGGAAAAAATTAGGTTTAGCATTGTATATTATAGGTTACGTTATTTAAATATCGTTGACTGTCAATAAATAGAAACTTATTACAACGTAGATGCCCGTTTGTCATACTTGTCTGTTAGTAAAGATTAGGCGTTTCATAGCTCGTCGTTCTTTTCACTTTGCATGGTTTACCAATGATTCGTTTTAATTTAGTTTAGTATTTAATACTAATATTACAGTTCGCGAACTTAAATTTACAGATGAAAATACATAAGGACTCATCTTGACTGAAAATTTGAATTTGACTAACCTTTAGCTTGAGTGAGTCAGTTGTAATGCAAACGGCATATCTTATCATTATTCATTCATTCTCGCGTAAACTCTTGTCGGGTTTTCCACCATCTCTCCGTTTCCATTGTGTATGCATTATTTACATTCACGTGGAATTCATAAAGCATTTACTTTACATACAAAGCTAACATTCAACTGTCAACATTTGTCATGATGTGACAAAAAACTACAGTAGAATACTTTTACAACTAACTCTGTCACACAGACACCCTACTGGACCTTGTGATATGATAACTTTATTTCGAAATGCAGACATTTAACTGCCTAAAATTCTTTAGAAATGTTGTCATGCAGTATGTACTTCAAGGGCAGAAATCCAGACATTCATAAACCGTGCAGATTATTAGATTGTACAAATAATACCTACATAGTAAACTGTTGGTTTAGAGTTTGCCACACAGGAATTTATATTTGTATTACAAGTATTTGTAGAATGGCCACTTGAGTAGTAATTTCTATCAACATATAAAGCATAAAGCATCCTGACGGTAGTGTCGCGTGCTTATGCATTAGTTAATTCAATTGAAGCGTTAAAGTTAATTCAAAATTCAACTATGAACTTGAAATTGACTCAGTTTCAGGTAATTTTAGATGATGGTATTACAATTACTAATAATTTTGGTTGGTTAGTTTTTGGTGTTCACGGTCATCCCGCAGCAGCCAAGAGACAAAGAGGAACCAAGGTCTTATCATTCTCTGCAACAAGAAACTAACTGAGTCAGTATTTGTATTTGCCAAGGAATAAATTGTTTTGTTTCGTACACTCTTGAATTCTCATGCTGAACAAGAAGCGTGTAAAAGGGAGCATTTTGCACACTGCTCTTGTCTTTGTCTCAGAATGACTGTTTGAGTATTGAAATCTGTGGGTGAAAACCAAATATTGCGTTTTGTCTGATCCAAATTAAATGCTTGAGCAGAACTGAATCCATTAAGCTACAGTTGGTAGCTTTGATTTGCATTTTGTTTTCTACTTGTCCCTGAGGAACATTCTAAGTGTAGAATTGTAGTCAGAGAGCTGTATTAAATTATTTTGACTGAGAAACTACACTTGGATCTTATATATAAATGTATCTACAGATAGTAAAAACAGTGAAATGTATCAAATATTAGTAAAGTGTATATGCACAAGTATTCAGGCTTTGTATTTCCGTTTGTCGCTTTGCCAGCATTTATGCATCAGCATTGTGGAACAGATTCGGTGATTCATGATACTTGCTGCAATGTCAAATAATACAATGATGTCATGCCTGTTCTTTATTTACCGATTCGGTTCTGCATGTTGTCCAATACATCTTCTCGTCTTACTTGGGTGTATTCCCTTACTACCGAGTGTTTTCAGTATTTTGCTTATTGTATGCTATTTCTATTATGTGTACTAGGGGCCACTATTTGCTCTTTGCATTACGCCACACTCGCTTGTCCTTCTATTTTGGTGAATTTGAGTCAATTAGTGTGCCAACTCGTGCAATTAGGGAAGCCGAATAGGAATTTGAAGGAAGGGTTCAGTCGTTTACTTTACTCCATTCTACCGACAAATAAACCAACCGAATACTCAATGCTAAATCGACGCATGCAGAGGTTTTTGCTACAATTACAACTATCACATGCTTGACTTCGTGTGAGCCAACAACCGTAATAATATGCGGGTCTCCTTAATATACTAGCTCTATTTATATAGGTGTCTGAAATGTTGAACACCGCAAAGGACGATGAGGATCGTAACATGTCAAAAATTATAACATTTCTTCATACCTGAAATTGCAACCACTGGAAGTTTAACGTTTTTATACGATTGTTAGGCACTGTAGATTCATAATTTGTTTGTTTACAAATCATTAAAAGCAACATTACTACACAATTTTCTACACAAAGCGTATCAATTGGTCTCAAAGAGTCATAATAAAACATTTTAATAAGCAACTTTCCGGAGAGAAATATATGATCTGTATCTACAATGTATATTATAATTTTCTAGTATCTTTAGTTTCTTTTAGTAGCTTCGTAATACAGTAATAAATAACCATGAAAAACAAACTTTACAAAATTATGGTACATACTATATAAAGTCTTAGTTGAGAAACAATTTGAATGCAGCTATAAGAGCAAACAACCTTCTAAGCAGACATTACAGCTTATCTCCGACATAGCCTATCAACAGGATTCATACCTAACTAATTTGAAATACATATAGGTACTGTGATACCAATATATTTTCATAGTGATGCCATGCATAAGTCATAGTCATAATAAATCAACATTAACTCAACAAGAACTAACATTATTTATTGCTAAAAATGTTGTACATCTGTAATAAAAGATTAAAAAATATAATAAATTAAGGTATGAAAAAGAAATAGGTACTTTACTCTTTAATTTTAATCAGCTCAAAATTAACTTATAATTTTCCATTGAAAAACTAACAAGATATTTCAGAAAAGTGACTGCATTTTGCATTTGTTGTATAAGAATGACTATTATACCTACAGAATCCCTCTCAGACTATTATCTTAATAACTTAATTTATGGTATGTGTTATGTACATATAGTGTTGTATATTTATCATATTCTATCCATTTAGGATGACTTACTGCTATTATATGTAGGTACTGATAACGATGTTATGTTGAAAAACGAATTAATGAGACTAGGTATGTAATGTTGATGTACATACTAATATATGACATGGAATACTGTGAATAAATCAATTATTCTTACCCATATAATAAAAACTCTAACCACGTTTCCAATCTCCATATCTTTGAGTGTATTGTGTTGTAATGCTGTATTTATTAAGCATAAAACTCAGGCAACATGCATTCACTTTATACTTTACATTGAAATCAATTTTATAGAGTACTGTCAGTAAATTTAATGTTTTCTTTCACACTCATTCATGTTTAAAAACTCTTCCTTATTAACGTCTTTGAATCCTGTTTTTGTAATTTTAATTTCCTATTTTTTTCATGAGGAAACGCCACTTCAAATTGAATATTATAAAAAAATAATTTATTAACATAATAATTCAGATTCAACGACATTGTCCCCTGGTCCTTGTAAATCTACTTATAAAAGTAACGGTGCTCTACAAAATTTTGCGTGTAAGGACATTGAGATTAAGGTGATGCGATTGTATCTTCGCATCCGGAGAATAAGAAGAATCACTCAACATTGTTAAAATCGTGCTCCAAATCCAAATATTGAGTGTTCCGCGTACTAAAAGAATATAATTTTCGTTTTCACTTTCTTTCTTTCGCCAACAATTGGTTCTTTTATGACGCAAAACAAAGTAGCATATATTTGTATGAGCCGATATGATATCTTAAGTAGGTGGAGGAGTTTCATCCTATTCTGTCCCTGGCCTAAACACACACATAATAACAACGCAAAATTACGATCTGGGTATAGTCTAGCTCGCATTGCTACTATAAAAGTGCACACACTTGAAACATTTCTAGAATAAGAAGGCATGTTTTCTTTAACGCTCATGTTTAAACCTACATCTCTGGTGTAAGTATTTATTTTTGGACTCCCGTGTTATTTAGTTATTATAGCTAATTAATCCTATCCATTAGATACATAGAATACACTGCAGAGCAGTATATGTACACAAACTGTAACTGCCAGATGTACACAACTTAAACAATTCCCCCTTGCATATACCATACTTTCATAAATGTAGCTATCATGTATATACATATATTTATACATTGATTGTATCACATGAAGTTTGTATTTATATTTACAAGATTTGATATTGAACTTTATAGCTTAAATTATAAATATCTCAGTTACAAGTAATTAAACTCGCAGTATATTTCTAAACCTATGTAAAACGACACAAAACACATAATTGTTTAAACACGTGCATTTTCCAAGTGAATCCGTATGCTGATTTTGCTGATACACATGCAATTACACAAAGCACCCATTGCAATGTGGTGTTTAAAGTTGTGTGTTATAAAGATAGGAGTGTGGTGGAACAAAGAAGAGCTCACACATAAGGGTGATACTAGAATGAGAACCTTTGCATTCAGTACATTCTCCTATTGAGTATCACGTCAAAAACTCCTGCAACCTGGAAAGAACTCACGCCCACGAGCGTGTTTGTAAACAATGCATTTTTTCTGCTTCACCACTGCCCCAAACATCCTGCCCATCCTGCAACACAACTTTAAAGCTCTTGGTGCTCCTACCTAAAACCCGCTCAAACCTATAAAAGTCATTTGCAAATGCCATTGATACTCCCCTTGTCTCGACTACATAGGTATGTATCACATACAGTATTTCATACGTATGTATATACTGTATGCAAACAGCATTCACACTCTACCTGTGTTTTTTTCCTCCCGTTTTTTGTTCACAACTTTGTTATACACATTTTTGAAGTATTTTCATTAAATACACTAATGTATATACTTTGTTTACATACTAGGCAATCTCAATTGTACAAAACAGAAAGTTCAGATGTAATACTAAAAACATAATAGCAATTTTATTATGTCTTTATTGTGGACCTGAATAGTAAGGCGATTGGAAGACAATGTAAGTTTGTGGTTCTTAATAAGTGGTAAACCTCCTGCTCAAACAATACAGCGTGTATGACAAGAATGAAGGACTGTACCTACCCAAGTATACCTACCATAGTCCGTATAGGGAATTACATCTTTATTGGTCCCTTCGTTGAGACTGATTAAGAGATGAGGTATCTGCTATACGAGCCAAGAAATGAAATAAATCCCGGCATATAACATCAAGCTATCTGTGCAATAAATTAACAATTGGTAAAAAATGATTATGTATATTATTTCTCAACAGTTTATAACAAGCTAAATATTTGTAGATTTAGCTTTAGTTGTGTGTTAATGATTTAACTGGTAAAAGGAAGGTACTGGTATACTTATACGAGACTCTGGATAATTATTAACGTATAAAAGCGCAGCGTATTGTGTGTCCCTCATTCACTGTTCATTCCAATGACCATTAATACCTAATGACAAGCGTAATGTTGGCATTTTCTTTAAGTTATTAGCCATAATTTTACGGTCGGCTCAACACAAATAAAATTAGAAAACAATAAAGTCTCCCGTCATAACCCGGCACATTTATAATGCAAATTGTAACCCTTCCCCTGACTTCTTCGTGTTACTCAACTCAAACAAAACTGAAAAGGGTAGGGGAAGAAAATGAGTAGCAGTGCTAGGAAAGATAAAGATGGTTGAGAAATGCATATATCGTACACAGACACAAAATATAGCGTGTACAATTTTAGCAAGGAAACGTGACGCTAAGGGACTCGGAAATTACCACAGGGCATGAACTACGTTAACGTTTTATGCGTGTAATGTGTATTGTATGCAGTAGTAGTAATATTATTATTGTGTATTCAAAATATAACCACACCACGCACAGCATCACAGCCTTCATTCCTATCCATGTCACAATCTTCTTATACCACTTTGCTCTTTTGCTTTTAGGTATATTAAATAGCAATAGTAATTGTGTACATATATAGGTATACGTGTTCACCACAGTACTAATGTAATTTACGTACAGCATAGGTACCACATCCGCACAATACATAATTTTGTGTGCACATAGTAAACCACTACCACAACGGTAGTGGTCCGTTATTTTATTTAGAGAAAAAATAATTGATTTTACTAATTTCCATTCTAACAAAGAGGAAAACGGGTAGGCAAACACAAATTTAGAATTGTGAGTAATTTTGTTTGCACTATGTATGCTGTAGTTCTATATATCAGAGTTATTGCTCAATACAGTTAATAGTTATTTCCTTGATGCCCTTAAGCATTATGTGTAAATAAATCGAAACTGTAGTTTATTCTACATTTTTCTGTTTTTTGAATAAATATTTGAGACTTTTGCTCAGGCATATTTCTGTATTCGCAAGTCTTGTAAACGTCCTTTCGTGTGTAGTAAACAGATATTGGTAATATAGTTATAAAGCAACGTATTGGCCGTTCTTAACACTTTCGTTTGTATTCCGAGATTGTAGGTATAGAAATGAATTAGGTATGTTTATAAATATAGAGGCGAAAGGAGTTACAGGACTACCCTGCTGTTAGTTAAACAAAGCCTGCTTTGCTGTGTACACACTTGGCATTAGTAAAATATGTACTAGATATTTGCACAGCAAAATCGCTTCAGGAAGATTTCCATAGTCAAGCAACAAGAAAGCATCGGCTCGACTACTAGTTCCGATGTACGTAAGTGCAAGTTGTAGTTCAAATCAACTAGGTATGTCTACTACTCTGCAGGACAGAGTATGTAAGCTCTTTTGAATGAAACAACAAAATCGTGAAACGAAGGTCTTACATACAGGGCCGAGAAATCTTGGAAATTCACTGATGCACAATTTTCTACTCTCTGGTGTAGTGTATGTAAATAAAATTTACATCCTTGTCAATATTGCCTCTTTTTTAGTCCTAGACACAAGTCATGACTCTCACAGAGCCCAAGAAAGTATATAGTAATCTACTTAGTATTTAATAGTTACATATAAATATTTAAAATGCTACATACAACTGTAGTTTGTCTCCCTTTGTTCATAACAGTGAAATAGCGAGTTGAGCATGAAATCCTTCCCAGAAAGAGCGGCGGAGAAAAGGAAACGTGAAGATGGATGTACAGATAGCTGCTTTGACTCTTTCTTGTATCGGATGGAATGAAATACAGTCGGAATCGGAAATGGCAAAGTCTACTTTACTTTTACAGAATATCAGACAAGTGAACAACGATATAATACTTAATATAGTACGGAAGAACATTTCTGTGTTGAGAGAAACCGAAAGAGACCGCCTAGTGAGTTAGTCTTGAAGAGAGGCAGTCGAGAAGAAGTATATTTATTGCACCTACGCATCCTATATTATGCACTGTCAACTCGTTTCAGTCGCTTCTAGTGCCACTAGAACCAAAACCGAACTGAAATTGTCTCCTGGAGGAACATCTTCCTTTCAGAGTGTAGTGGACAAGTCGATTTTCATACAGGACGTCTTTTCTACACTGTAGAGTGCTAGTTTCATCTTTAGAAATGCGTTTCCATTAGAAATGCGTAACATGTCCCTGAAAATGTATACTCTCTTTTTCTGCTACTGCTAAAAGTGTGTCTGTTCATGTGAGTAGTGGGTTCGTGTGTTACTTCACCTAGAAAAGTAACTTTTGCACGCATTTTAGGGTGCTACTTACATACTACACATGAAATACACTTAGAATGGCCATCGAATCGTATTACACAACTGTATTTTCTCAAAAGAGCAGAATAGAATAGAATCAACTAAACTGTTTAAAATAAACTTATTTTAGTGACTAAATTGATATACCATTCCATCCCACAAGGTGTAGTGATAGTGCACATAGGTAGTAGTAATATACAAAACTTGTAATGTAAATAAGTCGTAGGCGTAGTTTTATTTATATATGGTATGTACCTATAGGTATATGTTTTAGTTACCAGTTACGTATGTACATACAAAACAAATGTTTTTGAAGAAATACTGGCGCAAGTAAAAATGGAAAAAACACACTTTCCACTTTTAGTCATATTTCCTCTCTGTACTTTCTTTTGAATTTATTCGCAGCAGAATAGTTGAATAATGTATTCTTACCACGTTTCAAAATAAAATATGTTTAATCGCTGCTGTCAAGGGCATAACATCAACTTTGGTATAAGTGCTCCTGTCAGCAGGACAGAATATAATTCGGCATCCCTAGAATTCCTATTCTACATCTTTCTGTTCTAATTTAGATCTTTGTATTGTATAATTCCACAATTCTGATTACAGCAATTTTATTCCACATATCAGCAATGGAGGTATTATATATCTACTAATACATAATATTAGTAAATATTTCAATCAAGTAAAGTGTTAATTTCTGAAAGGTACTTAGCCCAATAAATATAAAATATTGAGTAGCTGACAATGATATTGAAATTACAGTGTGATTAAAAAATGGTATTGCAAAAATAAAAGTACGATTTCGATTAGAATGCGCATGAAATGGAAAGTGAAATGGGTGGATGATTCCAAGAGTAGTATCTTCTGCGGAATGCAGTGAATCACTCTGGTTTACACATCATAACCATAAAGTGTAATGGTTCAAATGCTTCGTTTCTGTTGGATATTTTCTCCATAAACACATCAAATTGAGTGCATGTTCTTTGAATGAATGGAAGGAATCACTCCACTCAACTCCCCTATAGCTAAATCATAAATAACGTAACACAAGGCAGAGAAGACTTCGCTTAAAAAATACTTATGTGTGCTTCCCATTGCCAATATTAGTAGTTCAACTACTAGCACAGTACTACATACGATGTAGTTGCCCATAGCATAGGAATATATTCCCATTGCTCACAGACACTATATCTACAATGGTACACAACAGAATTCAAACCAACTACTCTCAGGAGCTCAGACATCAGCAGTTCAACCAAACCCATGAACTTTGCAGCTTAAAAAACTATAATAATAATAAAAAGTTTGAAATATCCGGTGCTCTTTCCATTTCTTTCGTATTGCAGCATCATTTCCATTGACTACTTCCACTTGGAGATCTACGTAGTATTCCTACTCATATGCCACTACTCAACTTACTTACTATGGGACATACTATACCTATGTAGTACATACTCCACTTCACTTGAATTTCTAGCACTCTCTTCAACATTTCATATAGTAAGTAATTGAGAATCCGTATAAACTACTAACCCCTTCTTTCCTATGAGAAGAACTGGAGTTTCATACTCTCACTCTGTATATTGAATACACGTAGAGTGTACATAGACAAAGTTGAAGAGATAGTAGAAAGGGTTTAAGGAGGACGTGTATTGTTGTATTTACCCAGTGAGCTCTGTGTTTTGTGCATTTCTTATTCTAGTAACAAGAAAGGGAAAGCAAAGATCAGTGTGTTTTGAATGAGTGAATATTTTTCTACACACAAAAGAAATACTACTACTACTTACTTGAATACTTCTCGACTCCTACTTACTTATTTTACAACACACTTTCCTCTCCACTAGATTATTGTATGGGGAATAAGGGCAAAAAGAGAGAAGTGAATTTCACAAGAATGCAGATGGATATTGGTATTTGTATGAGAATAAACGAATAAAATGAAGTATAAAGTTATAGCCTAGGTACTTACGTATTACAATTTTACTTCGAGTAGTCTTTGTAGAGTATGCCATCAAATAGACTCCTATGTATGTATAAGTCTGTGTATGTGCTTTTTTCTCTCTCTCTATCTTGCTATTACATGTATACTATTTGTATACATATTGGCAAAATGGTACACATTTCGTGCTTACGCATATATTACGCACATCTTTTCATATAGGTGCATGTGTATAGGTAGATCATATTATATTTTAGGTAGGTTGTTGGCTAGGAGCGAATGTGATTTGAAAACGTCTTAAAGGGTTGAGAGATCGGGTCGGAAGTAATACAAGAGCCAGTTTGACTTTCAATATCTCATGAAAAGGGAAAAAAGGCTGTGAGGAAAAAAGATGGAAAAAAGCCAATAGCTGAAAAGCAGACTGGAGTCAAATTCTGTTGAGTTGAGAGGCGTAAGAGAAGAAAGTGAAAGCAAAGAAAGAACTTCTTGTGGCTCAAGTGAACTTCTATTTTCTTTTTCGATCGTTGTGTTCTGTTCTAACATCACCCTCTCTCCATTCAATCTCTTCCTTTCCCTTTCCTTCACTCTTTCCTCCTCTTAAGTGCGACTCTTTATTTTTCACAACTTTACTCCAAAATTCTACAATTTTTTTATATAATCCTCACACACTTAGCTAGTTTACTTTAAAACCATCTTTTTGCGATGCAAGACTAAACATAACTACGTGCGTATATACGTATACAAATTTTATTCTATATAACTTTCTATCTTTCTTTTTGTAAATTAACTTACTGATTCAATAATAATAGTCATTATTGCAGTACTAACTTACAACTAATTAAAATTCAAGTGTCACTCACTGTTGTGATTTAATTAACTACATAGATGTTCTCAAAATACAATATCACTTCATGATACCATGATAGATATAATGTAGGTTAATCTTTTCATTACCTATAATATAGTTATGAAATAAATAATCAAAATAGTTTACCATTACCTTAGGCATCGTAAACGTAATAAGTGTATTATTAAGTGAAGATGAGAAGATTAAATTGGGTTACGTATTTTTTACATTTAAAGTACATTATGTGTTCATATACTCAATATCTATTACACGAACAGCGACTTGTATTCTATGAGGAATATTTCATTTTACTTACTTACTATACATCAATTTATTTCCAATTTCATGACTGAATGCGTCTAGTCTCATCATCGGATCGTCTTATCATAATAACGTAGTAATTTTATCGTAATATTGGTTACTGGCTGGTAAATAAAATACCATTATGATCCTATTATAGACATCATAGTATAATATTAATAGTACCGCCATGTACCAGTGGATTCAGCAATAAAGTTTATTCATAGTGTGAAAACTTTTATTGGTATTAAATGTAAGTATTATAGCAATAAACAGTAATACATCACATCACTTCCCAAACTGTTTATCAACTTTTGAGTCATTCTTGACAAAATCTGTCATTTGACAAACCATTTTTTGTTTACATTTTCTATGTTGTCTCGAAATAATATGGTCGGATTACTTTTGCCAGGTTTCGGTATAGTAAAATTTTTTAAATTATGTTAGTTATAGCATGAACTTTTGCTGCATTTTTTACCAAACCCTTTTCCTTTACTGTTCTCCAGATATCTGTACATATATAGAGTTATAAGTAAATCCAAAATCATTAATTTATCATTATTATTCAACAGCGTTTTATTAGAATTTTTATTAATATTGTTTACAGATACATTCATCAATACTTTTTAAAACCAAGTCACTTTTGAGTCACTTGCTTGGCAAAAAGAAGTGTCTACCTAATTGAATGGAGACACGTCACAATCAAGTAGTATTGTATGAAAATAAACCAGCAACCTCATAAAGGCAGCCCAATTTGACTGTATGCATTCTTTAATAATATTGAAAATTGAAGTAGGCTGTATGTCAGCATCTAGTGTGTTATTTCTTATCGTGTTACTTTACTCTAACATAATGCCGACTCACTCAAATCCTTGTGGCAGCAGTCATGTTGGCTTTCTAGAAGAAAAACACTCATGCAATTGTACATTTAAAAAAGTCGGCGAAACTTAATTTAACAAAGCAGGTTTTTTATTTCATAAGAAACTATCGATTTCCAATGTAGAGCACTCATATACTCCGACATTTGCCCAAACTAAGAAAGCAAAATAAAGTAAAAGAGACTGGAGGAAAGGACAGAACAGCACATTGTAGTTGATCCTTGATAGGAAAACATAGCTAAGAAGGACACGACAGGCGAAACCAGACCCGGGACACTGGCAATATAAATGGTAAAGTAAAAATCCCGGGTGCAACTGTCAAATTCGATAAAAACTGGCCTATTTCTTTACTTTAACGGCTTTTGCCAAGAGGCAGAGTGAGTGTGTGTGTGTGTGGTGTGTGTACTTTGGAAGCGCACCCGTCAAGTGCCTACACACAGAAAGTATATGCTTATTATATCATTCTTGTCTCCTATCAGTTCGTCCTATATTTCTAATAGACTACATATATTGCTGAATGAACAGGAAAAAAGAACACAAATACACACAGCGACGATATACTACTTAACTTTCACCCAAAAAGGCCGATCTGCTATTTTTTGTAGCGAATATCTCTACCAGAGATTTTCCATCACATACTAAAAACATGTACCACAAGGCTGGGCAGTCACATTTTTGTGTAGTACTGTATGTAGGTGTACATTATAAATATATTTATATCTGTAGGTGCCCTATTCGCTTAGTTCACCATGGACTATTTGAAGATATTTAGTTGTACACACACGGCGATTTGATATATGTATAGGTAGCCACGAACCGATGCAGTGTTTGAGTAATGGAAACTAAAGGCCTTTTCCGGCTATTGAGTTCGTATAGCCAAAACTAAGCTGAAACTAAAAGCATCGTATGTTATGTGGGGCTATGACATAACAGCAGACTTGCCAAGGAAGGCCATGCATTTACGTCCACGTCAAGTCAGAGCAGACGAGGCAAGCCACATTGAGCCAAGCCAGTTGATTTCATTTGAGCAAATCTATGAAGACTTCTTTTTCCCAGAGAGAAGTGATAAAGAAAATTTCACTCACACTAAAGTGAGAGAGACGTTCTTATAAATATATGGGGAATAGTTGGATACATACATAACAAGTCCGTTTGGATAACTCCACTATGAGGAATTGCGTTGCTTTGCTACATTATATGCTTTTATATCTTTTTTTGGTTAGTGCACTCAATGAAGTATGGGCTGGACTATTTCGACTTCTAAGTTAGTAGTTTTAGTTGCTCTGACTTTAATAAGGAAATCTCTATCTGTATTAAGTACACAGTCAATATGGCTAATACAAATAGTTCATGTTAGTTATGTTGCACAATTCAATACAAAAAATATGGGTATAACTGCAGTCTTCTGGGTTTTCATATCTTCCTTACAAACATGATTCGTATGTGTAGTAGTGTTCTGTGTTGATACTCTGCGCACACTGCAAGTTAAATTCTGACTTTTACACAGCAATTATCAATCATGTGGAATTGATTTACTCTATGTGGTACAGGGAAAGAAAAAATGTGTTACAAACATAAATTAGGAATGAGATGAAATTGAGTCAGTTAATCAAACGACTTGGTTTACTGCGTCTCACACTTGCTCATATTTTATAACAGAAAGAGATATAGAAATCTAATAGTTTGGCTACTCCGCAAAACAGCAGAATTGTTGAAAATGTACCTAGCAATTACTGCAATTTAGCGATGTCTTAAAATCTTAGAAGAACAATAATTATATTTAGTAGTTTATCAATTCATGACGAATGACGATGTAGCACAAGCAGATGAATGTTTTCGGCTGTATTTGTATTACAAAGGATTTGATATTTTAAAATTTTTATTAGACAAATGTTAGAATGAGACGCATAGCTAACTATAAGTATTGGCAACTGTTTTGAATGAGAATTACAAAAACGCTTTTGCAGTACTTTCATTGCGCTTTAAAAACATCAATTCACTTAATCGCATTTCCCCAGTACATTATATGGGTCAGAAATCAAATAGATTGATCTCAGTTAGCAGTTCCCGTGTGTTCTGGTTAATTGGATTTTATGTCTGGTTCATTTGTTCTCTCCACATTTTTTCCCCTTTAGTATTTACCTCTTGTGCCAACATATAGCTGGTTACAGTTCCAATTTCCAATCAGGTTTTAATCAACAATTTGACCAACTTGACTTTTCCTTATTATTATTATTTGATTTGCGATCGCCTATTTTGCAATATCTGCACCAATATCTTTACCTAGATTAGATTAGATCCAGTATTTTTAAGATCTATATACAGTTGTTCAATTAAACAAGGCAACCCAAAAAGTCCATGATATATGATAGTTGTTTCCTGAGTAAAACTTGGTCAACAAAATGCCTTACCTGAAAGTAATGGTTTCGTACATTTGTTATTTCCTTAACTAAGAAAATAACTGTGTTTTATTTTTTTTGAGTACCTATTGATGGCTAACGGTTAAAGAGCATGAACGTTATTTTGTGGTCAGCAGCCAGAAAACTTTTCCAAATCCAATTGAGTGATTGAAAAACACTCGGAGAAAGGTTTTATCCGAATTGCATACTATTACTTTAAGTAAAAATAAAAAACCGATTTCGCACCGCACTTTTTCGGATTTTTCCCTTTTACTTTCTAGTTTCTACATTCTTGCTTTTCATGGCCTTTACTTCTCTATATAATATGTTTTCTGTCGAATAGTGCTGTTGGAATCGTTTAAGTTTCTTCTATACATTTCTTGCAGGTACTTTGATATTTGAGGTATTACCTTGGACTAAATGTGGCTTAACTTGACGGACATTAGAAATGTAGGGCTATCTGTAAAATGCCAAGTGTGGAATAAAGACGGTAGGTTTGTGCCACTATAGGCAGCAACTGCATTACACACGAGTGATGTTTTCAGGTCAATACGCTTTATCCTACACCGAATTCAATCAGAAAGTTTTCTTTGTAAACAAATTGTACATTGCTGGATTGTAATGTGCGAAAATTTGTTTTCTCGTTTTTTCACATTACAGGCAAATAGAATTGCTCTTGTTCTTGGGATTCGTCCAATACCAGTAGGCACTAAAGCAATCCAATTCACCATCCCATTCAAATAAGAAATACTCATTCCCTACAAACTACATATGTGTACACGAGTAATGGAAATAAATAAATGCATTTGTATGACTACATCTTTTATCTTACAGCAATCCAAATAAACTATCATGTATAGAGGGATTGCCACCGTTTATTTCAAGAAAAAGTTTCCTTCCAGAACGAGAACTAGAGCAAAAAATGCAACTGGAAAAGATGGGCTATTTGCTTCACTCACTTTCACCATACACTACAAGACACCCAATTACCTTGACGCTTACACCTACACATTCAATAAAATGTATACACCTCTACATTGCGTTTACCCTTATACCTCTACATTACATGTATCGATTTATCAATTGCATTGAATCACTTACGTAGAAAATTTTACCAAAAGTCTGTAACAAATTGAAAGGTCTAATTTATGAAAAAATGTAGCGTATTTTATGATAGTTTCGCTTTAAGATTCTTAAGTTCCCGGATTTTGCTGAATACACAATCATTAATCCGATCCAAAAAATTCAAGTTATATTAAATATATGATTATTTCAAATCATTTTAGATTATTCCATACTTCGTAGCACAATATTGTTATCTTAAAGTAGAAGTGGCTAAATTTTTATAATGCAGGTCCTGTATCATAGAGAATACATATATTATTGTCTTCATTATAAAAATGAAATGTACGTGTACACGTACGAGGATCTTAAAATATTTGCATATATGCAATTCACAAACGATGTTCTTCAATAGACCTGTGCTAAATCACATTACCTTATACTATGCTGGTAAATACCACTTGAATTCTAAGCTTTTTGATCGTCTCACTCAAGTTTGATCAAATATGAATGTATTAGATGTATGCATGAGATGTATAGAGCTATGATGTTTAAGTAGTATATATGTGTATTTGAGTGCAAGTGCCGCAAAAGACGTTAGGTGATAAGATTTTAGTCAGTTCAAATTTGCCGATAGCCCTTTAAATACAAATATACTTTATACCTAATATGTATTATGTATAGGTTATGTAATTATGTTATATGCCTATACTACATTATTATATTCTTACTTTGATCATACGTACTTACATACTTACATCAGTTAGGTAGGATTTTATTTCACACTGGGAAAGAAAAAAACGAGACAACGAGAAAGCAGACGATAAATATCCAATCGCAGATCTATCTCATTTCTGTGAAGACGAAGAATTTTCCAGAGGAAATCAAAATCGGATTGAAACTAGAATTGAATTCACTTACTGACGGTTCACTGCAAACTTCCAACTTGCAAATATTCGTACATAGTATAATATATTCATTCATAATGCAAACAGACACAGCACACATTTCACAGCATTCTATGCAGATGACTCAATTTCACTCAATTTTTTTGCTTTCACATCTCATTTTACACCGCCTTAAGTTCCATCCAATTTCGTTCCCTCACATGAGCATTTTACATATCACATTCTATAGGTACAAACACTATCAACTATAGGCAATGTAGTTATGACTATGGAGATTAAAATGCTTTTTACTAAATCACTCAAAAAATTCTCCACTAAGTAATGTAATATAGCTATACATACATTCTAATACTTATCTACTAAATTTGCTTAGTATAAAACTGTATGTATATATGGTGAAGGCTGGAAATCGTCAGTATCATTAGCATCAGCGTTTTCCTAATGAATATACAATCTTTGCTGATGAAGTTGAGTTGGGTGGTTTGGTTAATGGTAAAGGGATCGAATGGCATCTCTACAACAGCGAAAGTGGACTCGCAAGTGAATTGTTGACTACTACACTGTCAGTCGTAAATACACAGAGACTTTGATGATTGGTTTCTCTTTGGTTTCGTGGTCTTCTCTGAGCTATTCTACTCATTCATTTAGTTTTAACTGCGTAGCTCACAAGTCAAGGATTTTCTTAGCATGGACGTGGTATCTCCCTCCTTCTAACTCTGTCGATGTTCGCAGTACTTGACAAATCCAATTATATTTTCTTTTGTGAAATTCAATACTCCCAAAAACATTAAAGGGTAGTGTTAGTGGTATACTCGTAGTAGTAGTTCTTCGCAAAGTTGTTCTCTGACTGAGTGAGTCTATGTAAATGGTGGAATTGTTTGTTGGATGGAGTGATGCAAAGGGACTGAGACTTGTAAACACAGAGACGTGTTTTGATCACCGCACACAGACGAGTTAAACATTACGTACATAGAAGGATTACTTAGAAAGGCAACATTAAACGGGAGATAGTGGTGGTATGGTGGTGGTAGTGAGTGGAGTGTGCTTAGAAGACTGTTAGACTGTTCTAATTATACCTGACACCAATTAACGCACAAGGGTACTAAGCACATTTCTAACAAATTCTTTTGCTGTAGCTACTCGAATCAAGTTTGACTCTAATCGTCCTCTACTATCATGTCTTTTGACTTGAGCGGATTTTTCCCTTTTCAAATTACGACTTACGTCAGCTTTTCTTCTATAACGATGAAATTTCTTTGTTTTTTCTCATTCTTAACGAGATTTTAAGTTGCTTTACTTGCTAGATTTACAGTCTAGACAAACAACTATGCGAAAATTGTGTTCATGTAGGAAAAAAGAGACAAAAAAGGCTTCTATCTGTTCACATAATGTCTTAGTATAATAAATACACGGGAAGTATTGCCAAAAAAGACTCGACACAAGAAAACAATCTCATTCAACAATCCATTGTCAACCCAATGATGTATGTGCATCTTTATTTCGCATACAGTGCAGCGTATGCACACTCTCATCTCTCGAGTGAATCTCTTTGACCTATAATGTGTCTTCTTACTCATATAATTTATTATCTCCCACTTGGAACTTCTCTTACCCTTACCCACATAAAAAAATATATTCTGCTTAAAAGAGTACCTACCTATACCCAGCGAACCATCAATTTTATTATACTATTCTATGTATCTCCCTTAAAATGTTTTCTTTGGTAAGAATGGTACATAAAAAATGTAATACCTAGTGAAAGTCTGCAAACGATTTGATACTCACCATGTGCAAATGTGCAGTATATATGCTACTTACATTGAAGTAGTATTATTACAAATCTTTTGTGTACAAAGAACACTATAGAGGTAATCGTCATTTGACGTATAGACCTTTAATTGATTGCTTCCAGGAATAAAGTCACTGCTACATAAATCTGGTCGTACTTTGTTAACTAAATGGAGAAGGAAAGAGAGAAACTATTTCTTAGAAATATTTGCTGCACGCTTGCATTTAAAAGCCTTTTGGTTTTGGCTAGCTCATTGCTGATGCTATTGCTCGTTTGGCTTGACTGCTGCTGCAGCTAAGCATTTTAGCCGTGATAATTTAAGAATAGTGCACTAGAATCGACTAATAGAATGAAAAAATGCGCTCTAACATAATAGAAACGAATAAATGCCACGCTCTGGCATCGAATGGTATGCAATGCTCCATAGAGATTTTGTTTATAACAACTAACTCTGAAAGTGTACGAACGCTGTATAAAGTTCTTTGCGTCATGTCGCACATTTTTGCACTCACTCAGCTCTCAAATACTCCAACTAAATGTGCTCATAATGGTTCTTGGCAAGATGGCAATTTGCGGTTGGACAGTTTCATTTTATTTATTCTCATTACGACATTGTACCACTCTCACTATTCTTATGCTGCGTGCTAGTGTTGCTCTAGTCCACAATTTATCATCCATCACCATGCCTTATATTACCACATAGTGGGGTGCCCCAAAGTACTAAACGTCCTAGTACGTACATAACATAATATGACAACACATACCTATCATGCATGACTACAACTATGGAACTGGACTCTTGCATCCCAATTACAAACCACACCACATACACATTCTACCTTTTATACAAGCCAGTAGCCCTACACGAACTAAAGTTTGAAAGCGGGAGAGAAAGTTAACGCAATGTACATTGCCTACAGGGCAATTAGGCGATGAAATAGAAAGAAAAGAGCAAAGAAGTCAGACACGAGAAGCCGTTAGACACAAAAACAGTTTTGCTGCTTGCTTGGTTTCTTAGTACTTATTTTTACCACGCTATACTATATACACATTCTAACTACTATGAAGTATGAACATGCCTTGGTAGGTATGTCTGTATATAAAAGTGCGTCAATAGTGTACAGTATTTCATATTAAGAGTAGAAAGTATTTGTAACACGTTGGAAGAGGGAAGGTCGGTTATTGGACTATGAGAATTTGATGTTTCTCGTAATGTACGGAGCTTGTATGAGGCATTGATCCGAAACGAAGGAACGTTTAAATTAATCCAAATTTTTCCTCTGGGCATCCTACCACCAGCCATCACCACAGTCTAACCACGAAAGGAAAACTCTCTGAGTAATAACAGAAATAGGTAGTGTAGAAAGGTTGAAAAAGAAGCCAAAGGGAAAAAACTGTACATCGGAGATTCTTGGCTCCTCTGACCTAAACTCCTGTGTGTCTACTCACTTCGGCTGAAATCATCATGGAATGGCTAAAGAATTTCTCTCTTGATGAATTTTTTTCCTTTTCTGTGTAACCATTCAAAAGTATGGGAACAAAAGGGAGAAATAATGAAGCATAAAGTTTAGTAGTAGTATCTGTTAGATTTATATGTAGATACAGGGTTCCATATAGCTACAGCATAGCTATACAGTAGTGTTGGTAGTTGATTTTGCCTTCTGATCGCTTCGGTTGGCAGGAGCTGACTTGTGTTGAGTTGACTTGAAGGATGGCAAAAAACATCCTAAAGATGCAAAAGCTCGAAGAGAGTATACAGAAATATAAAGAACCATAAACCCACTGTGCAACAAAAGGAAACTGCTACCCTTGCAGCTGAATGAACAGAAAAAAGAAAACCTTTCGTAATAAAAAATATAGAATAGAGCAGTACGTACACTTCGAATACCGCACACAGCAGACAAGTGAAGTGAAGTGGAGTGAAGCAAAGATCAGACATGACACAAACAATACAAAGTGAAAAAAGAGCCGAAGAATTCTTTATTGTTTACTTCTCGGGCTGTTAATACAACCAAGAAGGGCAAAGGGCATAGAAAACACATTAGCATACAGCAACGCTATAACACTTACGCTGGGATGGATCTGCACAGATAAACACGTGAAAATCTCTCAAATAATTGCATTAAGCTACATTTTATTTTCCGTGCAGATAAAAATACGTAAATAATTACTCTACCATTACAAGCATTAGACCAAATGCACTATATATAACAAGATTTTTATAAATTCCTCAACAATTGGAGCATTTTACTATGAATATTGCTATGAATCTGAAAAGTATATATAAAGCCTGGCTGTGATTATAATGCTTCAGTATAGTTTTATTATCCGTGTAAAGTTCCTACTAAAACAAAGTTGTTAATTCACTAACTGATTGTTTTTCGCTAAGTAAAACATCGGCGGAAGTGCATAATTCCTTGAGCAACTGATTACGATTTAAATTCTCTTAGACAGACTTATCGAAAGGGATTTAAAGGAATTTCTGATCCCCATCTCAATCTCCTCATTCTCTCTCTGTCTCTCTATTTGGATGGTTGTTTAGTTTGGTGACGATGCTCTTAATTCACGGCTGGTTGACTCCACATACACTTGTGTTTTGGTTTGCTCTTACTTTAGGGACATGGAGAGATGGGGATGCAATACGATGAGATGAAACGAGACGAAATGAAATGCAGAGACCTACAGGGATGTAAGACTATGGTATGGTAATAGCAGCAGCAATAGGAAAACGGGTTCTTACACGTAATTCTAATACACAGTCAAAATAACATCTGCATTCGGTAGGAATACATATATATATATATACTATACAGTTGTTTTATTGTGAATCGTGATACGTGCGTTCTATGGTTTGAGGCATACTAATATCGTTCTTGCTGGGTATAATGACAAGAACACAGTAGAGGTGTATGTGCATACAATAGAATGCAGTTGACATGACATGACACAGGGAAAAGATGCAGATAGAATAGAACTCCTACGAGGGTAAGTAAAGAAAGAAGAATAAAGGAAGATGCTGTTGTAATATGTGCATCTTTTTAGTTGATTCCTTCTACTGTGTATACTGTGACGTAATGCTAGTAGTATACATACCTATATAGGTATTTCTGTATTACTACACCAATAGAGCCGCCAAGCCGCAAGCAACTAATATAAAGATTGGAATAGTAAAGTAAGGATATGGCTCAATGGCTTGGTTCGTTTGGCTTGAGTTGACTTGTCTTGTCTTGGCATGGCAATACGATAAATGAGCACAGGGAACAGACGTTGACAAAAACGAAATAGAAATGCAGCGAAGACAATGACAGATTTCACGGAAGAAGGAAAGGACAGAAGCGAGCCAACCGGGAAAGAAGATTCCACTCTAGAGATGGAAGATAGATAAGAAGATACGGCACTCGGATCATATGATCATACCCCTCTTAACATTTCTTTCTATACCTACGACTCTACTTACTTCAAATGTAGCAAAATTTCTATTATATTTAGATAGACGGGACAAGTTACAGTTATAAAAGTGTGTGTATTAGACTTGGGTATATGTAAAATGTAAAGTGATACACATTGTGTGTTAGAGTTACAGATATACTGGGAGCTCTGAAATATCGTGAATGAGTGTGGTCTGGTTTAGAGATATTCCAGTTACACACATACATATAAAAGGCAGAGCACAGGAAGAAAAGGGGAAATATTATTTATTCCTTGACTAAATTGAGTTTTGCAACGTATCTGTCTTTGTCACTTATTTTGAATTTCTCGGGGTCTTTATGTGTAATAAGTCACAGTTCAAAAATCCCATGACACGGTTCTGCCACAGGTCAAAATTATAATCTGCAAAATCAGAAATAATGAATTTATGTACGGGGTTACGTATCAGAGGAAGTCGTTCCAGTAATTATTACAGTAATTTTACATAATATTATATGTAGTAATGCATAGAATAAATAGAGCAGATTTAATTCACAGTAATTAGTTAGAATTGGAACGCATTTCATGGGTAATCCAGGCGTGCAAGTGCAATTACTTTTTCTTCACTGTCGCAGTATAGGAATTGTGAAATGTCAATTAAATTTCTATTTTTACTCGTTAGAACATTTGAATATAGATCTATTATCGGATATAAGTAGGCTAGCGGGTAGCGTTACATTTCCGTGTGTTTGGCTTCACGCCTGACTGCAATGAAGTATATCTCAAGTAGTTGATTTATATTGGCGAACGGATGATTAAAATGTCAATTAGCTCTGCCAAAACGTCCCTCAATTGTCAACGGGAACAATAAAGGGATATTTTGGCACGAGTTCACACCCTGCTCACACAACGCCGACAAGAAGCGACAAGACAAGAGACACGACACGACATTTAATTTAGCTAACCGCGAAAACGTATACTTGCAAAGTAAAGTAGTGAAAAACAAACGCTGTAGTTTAATATATGAACCAGAGCTCTGTGTATTGTATTGTTACATTATTGTTATGCAATAAAAAGCTGTACAAACCGAGCTGAGCTGGAGTCATATAATAAATCCGTCGTTGCAAATAAAAATATTTGGCCACCAGGCAAAAGAGCTGCTGCTTCAACTGGTGAGAAATGATTTTTTATGCTTGAGCTTTGTGTGACAGTTGGCACCCACTGTTCTTTCCTTTAGGTTTGTTACATGAATTTCACGTATGACTTGGCTTCGTTTGACGTGGCTTCTCGGATTTGGCTTGCTTTTGCTTATACAGACACACTATGCAGTTTACACGCACAAACTTAGCCTTTAAAATTACACGCGTATGTATCTACATGTAGCACTAGACTTTGTTAAAGCTATAATAATAATATTACCAACTTCTGTACGTATATACAAACGTTGTAAAACTACAGAGTTTATTTTTTGTATATATATTTCCTTTCGTTGCGAATGACATGCCACCCTTGAATCTTATTGTTTGTACAGAACGCGACTACAACTGAGCCAGTTTTTCTAAGCTTGTATTCATAACATAGAATTTGTTTCATTCGTGTAGAGTCAACATAGAAGACGACTACCAAACGAAATGACGGCTTAACAGAGATGAGAATCTTACATTACTACTGCCATTTGCTTCTTAACTGTGTTCATAGAAAGACGCATTAGACAGACATCGCAGTAATGGACTCTCATGCACTAAAGACTTTCTGAGCTGTAGCCATCCAGATATTTACAGTTAGTTAGTGTGATACCTACATAATATATACCAATGCTTAAAAGTGAAAACTTGAAAGAAAAATTCGCAGCCATAACGTTATGTTATAATATGTGTTTAGATATTTAAGTAGCTGTAAAAGTCACCTTGCTCAACTTAACAAAGAAATCTACTAAAGATAAGTAGATATGAAAGTAGGAGATGAGACGAGGAACACTTAACTCAAAGTTACAGTGTCTTGTAGGTTCAGTAGCTAAATCGTGTTTAGGCAGCAAACACTTTTCACGCACGCACCATGCTCTACTGACGATGAGTACATTACCCACGTAGTATCTGTAGTAGCTGTATTCCATACTTTTGAGTGCAAGTACACAAGTAACAAGAGGAAGTAGAAAAATGAAAAGATGGTAAAATGTGTGTACCTACCTACCTTTTCAACTACAAGAAAAGTCATAAACAAGTCGCGAAGCTGAAACAACCCATATGAGATACACTACAGTCCTATGCACATATTATATAGGTATGAAAAGTACACAACTGGAGAATGGAGAAAAAATGCATAAGCATGTATACATTCTTTACCACACGGGTAAGCTAGAAACATTTACATTTTCCATATGTCGCCCCCAATAGTTAAGTTCACTTTAAAAGGAAGAAGACGGGAATGAAAACAAACGGAAGAAGCTCATTCATTTCGTAACGAAAGTTAGTCAAGTACCTAAGTATGTTTGACTGGAGACATTCCACAAGGAAAAACATTTTGAAGTTTATAGCTTTCTCCTATTTATAGAAGGAAATGCGGAAGAGTAACAAGTACCTAATTCAGTTAGAACTATTATTTGAACAAGTTTCATTTGCAACTACTCGGTCTACTACATACCTAGTAGCTACCTTCAGCTAGATACTTCCAAATTGGTTTTCTTTGTTGATAGTATACCATCTAAGGTTTTGACATTTTAGGTTGAACAATGAATTTATACAAGGGACAGTGCAAATACAAATCATTTTGTTTCATCAGTAACTCAATTAAATGTCACCACCGATGTGTATACCAAGTCTAGAAATCGTATGGGACTGAACAAGAGGCATGGGATTGAATCTTTTTACTACTAGAATACGTTTTTTTCGTTTTGTCTTTAAACGAGACTATGTAGGTACTTAAAGTGTTTTTCAGGAAAAGAAAAACAAACTCCTTACATTACCATTAGGCTGAACATATAGAGACAGTAAAAGGATAGTACACAAATTTGAGTACATATTGCTGTATGTCTATCGTTTCTCATTGGGTTTTTACGTATTTCATGCGTAACCTGAGGAAGCAACAGCAGTATCGGTTTGTTTTCGACTACCCACACTCACACATACAGTCTACACTCTACAGACAGACGTATGGAAATGAGTGTGCATGTTTCCCATTCCTTTTCGTTGCGTCTATATCTAAATCTTCATAAAAACTCCCAATCAGTCAGACTTTACGGTGTGTATACGAGTAGTAGGAACGAAGGAAGGAAACACACAAGAAGACAATAAAATATACGGAGGACGCAATGCACTAGAAAATCATCGGCAGAAGGGAGGTGCTCTTTCGGGGAGAACTACTACATCAGCAAAGGATTAAAAATAACACAGGTTGACGAGGAGCCAAAATGTAAGAGATATAAAGACTGACATAGAATGAATTGCATTGGAAATTTACTTTTTAATTACCCGTCTTTGGTTCATTCCACATTTCAACACAACTTCAAGTA
>JAQFYB010001202.1:0-35628 GCA_034694085.1 Pogonognathellus longicornis
CCTTTGGAGTCCTGTGAATCCCATGTATATTAGTGCAGGGATTAATTTCCACTTTGTATCCTATAATGCCCAGGGTGCCGTGCAGTGCCGCAGATTTTGCAATAATGATTGCAAAAATACCAACATAGAATAATATTCGTACTGTCACATTACATAAGAAAGAATACTGCATAAAATACACATAGAGTGTAGTATCTACATAGTATACTACGTCAATATAAATACCTATACTTCTGCTTTCTATTAAATTATTTTCATTTTCCAAACAATATTTCATTTACTTAACTTTAAACCGCTTGTATTTTAAACTATTTTCCTTTCCATATTAAAGTATAGTATCATATAACGAAAAGAAAAGGGAGGTCCGATTGAATCTATCTTAGTGAGATATTTGAAAACTTTTTCTGGTCAATTTGTTCCTTTGGTGGATATAGACATTGTCAAATATTACGTCGTCACTCGTCAAACCCATCGGTGCACGAATTAGCTTGTCGTTAGTATTGATTTGATTACCATGTACAGAAGATAATTTTTGATTTTTCAGTCGTGTGAAAACTGTATTGTGGTTTGGAAAGCAGGAAAAGGCGATGAAACTTGGAGCGAAGTTAATAAATCGACAAAAGAGTCGACGTAAGTAGATTTTTCTCAATTACTTAATACATAATACATATGCATGGGCCTGAAAAAATGCAGCCCCACCAAATAGTTTGATGATTGCAATTTTAGTACTATTTGTTGTGCTGAATCCAATAAAAATAATTAATATTCACTACGCTACCCTATTGAAGTTAAGAACAGAAAATATCTGTTCATAACCGTAATATTTTAGTTGATACTGCTGGCGTCTATACACGATATGAGGAGATACTCCACAATATAATATTGCATTATTTGATAAAATTAGTAAAAGAGCAGGGTGTTTTTTTAATAATGGTTTTTAAGGCTTTAGGGACTCAAAAAACAACGCGTAGGTAGCGTCAGCGTACATCTATGAATGATAGTACGAGTGAAATATTTTTAGGCATGTAAAAACAAAAGGTTAGCCGAAGCGTATAGTAGTACATTCATTCGAAAAAAGCAATGCTAATAATAATGTATAGTACAACTTATGAAAGTTTGAACAAGGCTCATGCCCCATTGTCTATCCCTCGGTACATCCTTGTGTTATATTTGCAAAAAAGTTTGTTTTCACAATGCTTATTTTTTTACTGTCGTGGTATTTTTCCCGGTTCTAGAATTGAATCCATTATATAATTTTCTTGTGGTAAATAGTAAATACTAACCATTCTAAAACCAAAATTTACATTCAGTACATTTAAAAAAATAATTAAATGGATGGAACATAATGATTTACAACTATTCAATTCTATTTACAGCATTATTCATCGGTTTGAGATTCAGGATTGTGACATTTGGTTCATCCGTTTTTCATTGGAGTTTTCAACCAAAAACACTCTGGCTTTGGGAAACAAAAGAGGAAAGACCTATATTTATGATTTGAATGTTTCTGCACCATCGATGATTCGGTCAGCGATACTATCTCACCCTAAGTGCCAATCTGTCATTCGTCAAACTGCTTTGTCTCATGATGGGGCAGTTTTAATATGTGTCTGCGATGACTCGACGATTTGGAGATGGAACAAAAAATGAAATAGCTATCGTTGTAATAAGGTTGGTATCAAATATAGAAACATTGATGCTTATTGAATGCGCATTGCTGTAATACAGATTATTCTTTTAACCAAGGTTGTGGTAAACGTAAGACTGACATAATTAAATGCTAACCATCACTTAAGACTTCCTTTCCTTTACCTCATTTCAATTTTTATACTAATACCGTCCTGGAAACTCAAAGTCTTCCAAGTGCTTGTCTTATTTACATCTAACCCAAGGTGCTTAAAGATTTCCCAACCCCAGGTGATGAAGAGTTGGTTTGCGTAGTCTTTTATGCACCTTGATCTAACCTGATAATAATACTTTTAATTAATTTTGTTTATTAATCTACGTCTCTATTATTTTGACAATTTTTGATATTTCACAATAAAATTGAAGATTATGTATTTCCTTAAAAACGAATTTTCTATAAATGTTACAAAATCAGTATTTAATACTTAATATCTAGTTTATTATATGCAGTATTCTTTCTTATGTAGTGTGACAGTATGAATATTATTCTATGTTCAATGTTCATATTCTATGGGCCATTGGCTCGACAAGAATATTAAATAAAACCATAATTCATGTTCAATGTTGGTATTTTTGCAATCGTTATTTATTGCACAATCAGCTGCACAGTTATGGTGTTGGTCGTCCTGTCAGTATTTAAAGGAAACTAACTATTCTCACTCCCACTGACCATGATTTTAACGAACATCATGGAAACAGTGTCATGCAATGCAATATACCAATAACAAACCCTTTCCCACTACCTCATGAACAGTAACAAGATACAGATATTCCGATACTCCTTTTGCATTTTAATTTATGATTTTCTTCTTTTAGCTGACTTATCCTTGCTATTAACTACATAATACAGGGTGGTCTAGCCATTACGTACAGTAAAAATACATGGGAGAGACTTTCACTTTGTTTTTGCTGTGCATTATGCGCCACTCCGAAGCCAGCAAGCTCATGAAATTAGAAGTCTCTCCCATGTATTACTTCTCTCCCATGTATTACTACTGTACGTGATGGCTAGACCAGTATTATATCTGGACGTTGTTGGAGACAGTAAATATTAGAATGATGTCACAAAAGCTACATAATATTATATTCATCAAAATAATGGCGAATTCTTCTAGGAGTATTGTAGAAATATAATATTTAGGCATTTATACGAAGGTACCTAGTAAGTTATATCGAATAATCAGATGGATACCTTAATGAACAAAAGCAGAATTGCGACAAACCATTTTTACACTTATCGCAACACTTATTTATTATGATGGTACTTTTACAAATATTGACTAATTATTATTACTAATCGTTTAATATCTAATCTAAATACAATTTTTTGAATGAATTCGATCCCGACGTTGTGTTTAGTACATCACGACATAATTTATTTTATATACTTCTGTAACATTGAACATTAACATTTACTACTAGTACATACAATGAGCTAATAGTATTTATGTATTATATAGTACGTACAATAACCTAAAGGAATGTTAATTTGATTTGTCTAAAATAAACGAATTCAAATGCAAATCACAATCGTTTACATTCACAAATATTTGTTTCATTTCTAACATTGACTATTTATGATGATAGGTACTTGAATCTAAGCTTGAACTAAATCTAAAGGAACCCATTCACCAATACGTCAAAATTTATATTTTCAAACCCACAATATTTGTAAAATATATTTCAATAGAAACCAATTACCCAGAAGTGATGTATTAGCAAACGGGTTCCTGTTGACTACGTGGACACAAAGCGTATTCATCCAACATGCAAAATAATTTGAGATTTCGCAACACAAAAAACAATTATTTCAGTTCAATATGAAATGGAACAAGACATTCGAATCTACTATCTATAAATCATATTAACTCAATGATTGATTACGGATTATAAAGGGAATTAAGAGATAGAATTTAATTTCACGGCAAAAAATGAGTTTACATTTGCGTAGTCATCTTTGCAGACTGAGTATGACGAGAATCTCTTGGATAAAACTCGGCTAATGTACTTGCAGGAATTCTCTTCAACATTTCCTTAGGGAAAATACGAAGAAGTTGCCATCCGATATCAAGCGATTCAAAGACAGTACGATTTTCATAGTTTCCTGATAAAATAACAAGGAAATGAATAGAATAAAATTAATATATCACAGCCACATTAAAAAATAACACCAACGACAACACAGAGCTCTTGGATACATCGTAATAAGTGCCATGACCATTATGTACCTTGTGAAATGAAATTCTTTTCGAATTTTCCAAGGAATTCAAGATAAAGCAGATCATCGGCCGACAGAGCTTCTTCTCCCACAACAGCTTTCATGGCTTGCACATCTTTACCGATAGCGTAACAAGCATACTATAACAGAAATGAATAATTAGTAAACTCCATATTTATAAACCACAGTGGATATCAAAGTATAAAATATTAATTTAACTAACCAACTGATTTGACACATCGGAATGGTCTTTTCTGGTCATACCCTCACCAATGGCGGATTTCATCAAACGACTCAACGAAGGCAGTACATTAATTGGTGGATAAATTTGACGATTGTGTAACTGACGATCAACGTAGATTTGTCCTTCTGTGATGTATCCCGTTAAATCGGGAATGGGATGAGTGATATCTGCAAACAGCGTATCATAAATTAGTTTGTTACATTCGTTAATATTATTTAACACTTTATAAACAGTGTTTAGGTTTCTAAGATTGTGCTTACCATCATTAGGCATAGTTAGAATTGGAATTTGCGTAATGGAACCATTTCTTCCTTCAACTCGTCCAGCTCTTTCATAAATGGTAGCAAGATCAGTGTACATGTAACCAGGGAATCCTCTTCGTCCCGGTACTTCTTCTCGAGCTGCTGAGACTTCACGCAAGGCTTCAGCATAAGAACTCATGTCCGTCAGAATGACTAAAACGTGTTTTTCGCATTGGTAGGCCAAAAATTCAGCTGCTGTCAACGCTAAACGAGGAGTAATAATTCTTTCGATGGTAGGATCATTTGCCAAATTTAAGAACAAGCACACGTTATCCATAGATCCATTTTCCTATAAAATACAAATTATTGTTTTGAGTAACATTAAGCATATTACAAATATGTAGGTATATAAAAATAAAAAGCTGAATTAAGCTGATAAACACTTACCTCAAAATCTTGTTTGAAGAATCTTGCTGTTTCCATGTTTACTCCCATAGCTGCGAACACAATAGCAAAGTTATCCTCATGACCATCCAGGACAGATTTTCCTGGAAGTTGCACCAAACCAGCCTGCCTACAAATCTGAGCTGCAATCTATATAAACAAGAGAAATGTTCGTTTTAATTTGAAAAAGTTGAATACTTGAGGAATCAGCCACAAAAGCATTTAAGTTGTAATATTGGATAAGAACTGTAAAAGAATGCAAACCTCATTATGCGGTAAACCAGCAGCAGAGAAAATGGGAATCTTCTGTCCTCGAGCAATTGAGTTCATGACATCGATTGCAGAAATACCTGTCTGAATCATTTCTTCGGGGTAAATACGAGACCACGGATTGATAGGCTGACCTAATTTGTAAAAAGTTAATATTATTATAAAACAGATGTCTAAACACTATGTATTCATATTTAATGTATATGAATAACTGAATTTAACAAACCTTGAATATCCAAGAAATCTTCAGCCAAAATTGGAGGTCCTTTGTCAATTGGTTTTCCACTTCCATTGAAAACTCTACCCAGCATATCTTCTGACACTGGCGTACGAAGAATATCGCCAGTGAATTCACAAATCGTATTTTTAGCATCAATGCCAGAAGTTCCTTCGAAAACCTAAAGTACAAAACACATTATAATTATCGTTATCAAGTTGGTAAAAGTAAATGGTGAAATTCGCAATATAATACATCACAATAATATTAGTAACTGTAATGTACATACCTGAACAACAGCTTTAGATCCACTGACTTCCAAAACTTGACCAGATCTAGAAGTTCCATCGGGAAGGTGCAGTTCTACGATTTCTGCGAACTTGGGGAATTTAACATCATCGAGAATGACCAAAGGTCCGTTGACTCCAGATACAGTTTTGTAAACTGCAAAAATCAACCAAAAATATGTTATATAAAAGAAAAAGTCAATTTTATCCTAATTATCTTTAGATTAGATATTAAAAAAATAGAATTATTACAATTAACTTGATCACAAGAAAACGAATGTGAAAATGAAATGTGTTTCTTACTTAATCTTGGTTGAGATATATAATCCCGTGTCACAGCCATGTTGTGCTCCATTCGGGCTTTGTCTGTAGAAATCGGAGCCATGATGGATTTATTTCAAAAAACTAGTTATAAGCAAATAATTTCTATCCAGCAACAAGCAAGTTGCAGTCTGCAAACACGTCAAATCCAAAATGTTCAATATAGAAGTTTGTGCAACCAAGTGCAAGTGGTTGGTGGTTTACTGTAGTTGATGTTTTGACGCAGTGAAAATCTTATCTTTGGTACACTGCAATAATAAATGCACATACGGATTTAGTGAATTACATAAATGACATTGATTAATGTGAAATATTAGTTATTTACCAGTGATTTTTATTTTGTTGCCAACGCCCACACCTCTTCTTCGTCTTTCAATCCTCAAAGGCGTCTAGTCACAATCACAATCACTACTTTACAAGTGATTGCCAGGATTCATTCTACACGATAGTGATACACAAGACACAACTGCACATAGAACACGGCTGAGCTGGATATTACGTTGCGTCGTACTTTGTACGTGTACAGAGTAAACTCTATTCTATACACCATACCACACCTAGTTGTAGAGCTTGGACCGAATACAAACAATCACACCTCCGTCGAATCGAATATCGTAGGTACTAATTCATCCCATGAGAAACATACAGACGAATTCAACTCTCTTCACATTTTAAGAATTCACATATTATTTCAATTCGAAATTTTACCATTAAATCAAGCATTACAACATAACTTTTCATCAATACCTTTGCCCAATTAAAAAATCTTAATTTGGGTATATGGTACAAGTGCAACTGTTATACTGAATTTCCAAGCCATAGCTGCATAGCATCATTTTATATTTTGCTGGATGTGAAAACAGATTTTCCAGAAAGTCATACATTGCGGAAATTGAGAAAATTGTCCACCATTTGTTGGGCTATATATAGAGAAAACAAGATAACCACGGCCAATCTGAATCATTTATGTGACATTTATAATATTATGTTTAATATATCTGAATAATGTATTGTATGCAAGCATAATAATATTAATAGCCCAGTATCATCTTATTCATTAAGCCTCAGTCCCAATACGACAAGCTTTATGTATAATATAATATTATTGGCTACAGACAGTACCTGTTTGGATAATATTATATCTACATTTTGCGCTACTAATGCAATGTAGATACTGCTACTTTTCAGTATGCAATATTATAATTTTTATGATTATGAATATTTCATGAAGAAGCAGGGGTACATATAGTGTGTCAGAGTGTGGAGCAAAATGAATATTGAATTTTTATTCCTTTGTAGTCCTAGTGTAAAGGATGTATGTAGGGAAACGTGGTAATTGCAGTGGTGAATCTGAAACGTCACCTCTCACGTACAGTACACGTATCGAGGTATTTATGACCACAATCACAATTGCGATGAATGTTTTAGAACAGGAATACCTAAATATACTTATTACCTACTAGAGGCGTCAATATCATGTAAATTTTGGAACCAAACCGAAACGATTTTTTTTAAACTGAACCGAAATCAGGAGCACGTTTGAAGAGAGTTACAAAACAATTATCGCGTAGTTTGGCATATTGACCTCCGGAGGTCAATATTTAAGATTTACAACTCTTGACGTACCCCAATCAGTATCACCTTCTCAATATCATTCTCTAATACAATTTTTGGCATTTTAAAGCTCGGATAAAACATTCTAAATGCTTGGCTAAGTTGGGCTCTGGTTTCAGGTAAAATACATCCTTCCGGTTTGGTCCCGTTCCTGAAATTTTTAACATTTGACAGCTCTAGTAGAGATACTCAAATGTACGCTGTGTGTGGCTGTGCATATGAGACGAATGTCAATTCTGAAATCCCAAAGGCAACATGAGTGCTTAGCTGCAACTAATAATTCTAGTGTTGAAATGATAGCTGCAAATTGGAGTGTAAACTTTTCTTTACTACAAGACTACAATGCAATGGTTGTAATATTTTGCTTCTCTTTGGTACATAGGTGTAAATCTGGATTAGGCATCAGGTAAACGGTAAACTCATCCAAATCCACCATGGGCCCTCTCCTTAGAGTTGGAAAACACGCTAAAGTGGAAAAATCATCGAAAAGTTGCGTCGGTGTTCACAAACACACTTGCACGTCTTTCAATAGCAAAGTATCATAGTTTTCAATTTTATATCACTATAACGCTTTAATGCCCTACAGATTCGATTATGGAGATAACAAAATATGCACACTGCACGCACACCTTGCCGTCGATTACCCACTATTTTTTCTATGAATGATTTTCCTTTACTTTAAATTGTATCTATAGGTATGTTATCCTGCACTACTAAAATATTATCCTAGAAAGTATTTCATAATAAAAGTATGCAGTCACACTCTGAATTGTGTAGGTCGGATCTTTGCTTTATTTTATAGAGGTGCATTTTTTATGATATATGTAAAATAATCACCACGATGTCAATTAAAATACAACAAGCATGCCATTGATCTTAAATAGTACAACCGCTTTATCAATTCAATTACACAGGCGTATATATTGCATAGTTTGTCGACACAATGCAATTAACATTAATCATATATTATCCAACAATTTCAACTAGCTACTAGAATGACTAATTACATGCAATGGGATAAATTACCAAGCGAAATAATAGGAGCATTTTTCAATTTAATTGTATGTCCACATCGTAACTTAAAAGTACAGTATAGTTATAAAATCCTCTTATTGACCTTTTGTTAGATTCAAAACTCTGCAATTTTTATATCGACTAACCCGCTATCTGTTTACAGGGATGTGTAATTACGGATAAATTATATGAATATAAATCCATGATTACAACTAATTGACAATATCATTCTTAATTTGTAGTTGTGTAGATATTATATGTAATAATGTTATTATGGTTACCCGTGTTGCCTATCTTACAATTGATTTTGCATTGTTTCGGCGAATTCCAATAATAAGCTAAACCTGCATAAGACCTACCTAATCCGTTATCGAGTAAACTACTCTAAGGATAGATCTGTGAATTTAGATAGGTATGCATTAAACATTTCTTCCATTCGCTATAGTGTTTTTCAAGGAAATAGACAGAAAATAACTTTCAAGGACCAAAAATTCTTTGAAATACGTTTAACCAGCCTGGTCGGCCTTAACGAAGTTGACAATTGTTTGCGATCAATACTTCAATCGTATTATTCCTGATAAATTGCCTTTTATTACCCAGCTATCAATAAAATTCTCATGCATTTCAAAGATTTTTACTTTATGTACTATGTACACTTTATATTTACACATACATTCACAGCGTATTTATAGAGTAATGACTACATTATGTAGCAAAGGCATACGATGAAATTAAAACAGATCTCATTTTCATGTTTCCCACTTCGAGCATTTCGTGCTTAATATTTGATCTGGATATACATAACAAACGATTGTATCTCCACTATTAGTGCAATATGAATATTACATAACGGAATTGAACTAAGGTTTTCATCATCACAATTTCCTCTTAATTACCAGTTAACGATTGAGTACATGCATCAAGTTATCCTAAAGTATTTGACACTTTACTCTGGAAAACAAAAAGACATTTAAAAATTCAGGAAATCCAATTTTTGCGGATTTTCTGCTGCGATGGTGTAATAATCGACAAAGTCAACATAGGCTTCTATTCGACCATTTTCGTCTAAAGGCAGTCTGTCATTTGATTGAGTTATTGCATCTGAACTTTCTGTGCTTGTTGTTGCCTCAGTATTTGTATGGGTATTAAAAGGACTTGACTGTATTCTAGGGGAAGGGGTTGATTGGGAGCTAAGATTAGTGGGCGTGGCTGTATTGGTATACATAAAGGAACCAGACGAAGAAGATATTCCTCCGTCCGCAGTAGGAGTAGAGTTGGATCGTGGCAATGGAAAATTAAAGTTCGTAAGCAACAATGTCATATCATCTCTTTTATTGTTTAAACGAGGAATTGTGATTGAACTACTCATGAAAAAATCATGGTGCATTCGGGCAATTCTATCAACAACTGCCTGAGCAACACCGGTTAAAGTTGACTGACTTTTGAACTCTTCTACTATCATTTGAGCTAACTGAATATTCACTTGGTCACTTTCGGAAGCTTCTTTAAGAGATTTATACAAACCGTCAGATAGAAGCATGAGAAAACGACAAGATTCATCCAATACTACTCCCCGATGGATTTCAGGGTCAGGAATTACAGGCTCACTTTTAGCACCTCTAAGTAAATCTATCTCTTTGTATCCTCCTTTTACAAAATAATTTCCTAAGCATCTGGTATTGAATTGGTTGCCTATACGACCCTGTTGCTTTATTTTAGAGACATCTAGGCTTAGTTTTTGAAGTCGTACCAATTCATCCTCATTGTGAAGATCATGATCTACACTGAGTTGGACAACCCTAAGAACACCATCTTCATCAGTTCGACACAATAAAGCCCTACTATCACCAACATTAGAAACAAATAGTTTTCCGTTAATTATCAAAACAACAACCGCGGTTGTTCCAGACGCTACAGCACGATTTAAATTTTCTAACAATTCTTGAGGATAATTCTCAAATGATTCATAATGAGTGTTGTTTTCAGGTATTTCAGAAATTAGTGTAGTACGCTGAGCCAATTGTACCCCAATTTTTTCCGAAAAGTATTCACGATCCACAGAGAGAAATGCTTGACGAAGTACCTCACGAATTTCCTCGTCTGTACTGTGTTCTCTCAGCTGGTCCAATAAAATTTCGGCAGGCATTTTCTGTACAGCAAATTCTGCAGCTTGTGGACCACTGTGGCCGTCAAAAACTCCATACAAGCAGGTGTCATCGAGAAGGCGGAAATGAAAACTGTGATCCTCTGCTTCGTGTTCGATGCTTCTGTGACCATCTCGACGATAAACTTGATTCGGAAGAAACCCAATACCTGAAATATTTTTGCAATTCAATAAATTTATTTTCTTCCTTCACGCAAGCTATCAATAAGAATTCAGATGCGAAAAGAGTAATATTATATTACTGTATACACTGAGTATAATATATACTCAGGAGAAATCGGCAACAGTTTCCAATTGACTTGTATTTTTTATGGCTATTTTTCAATTTATTTTTTGCTATTTTACCTCTATAATAATATTTTACTTCTATATCATGACTTTGCCTTTTTTAACTGAAATGGATTTCTTGTGTATAATCCAGTCATATACCACCCCGAACCGAAAAAAAACATTTTCGGGCAAAGCTAACCTTGTATCGAACGCTAACCGAATATTACATTTTCGTACCAAACTGAACTCGAAAACAAAAACACCTTAAAAACAATGTTATTTTATTCGTCACAAAAAATTGCGAATGCATTTTATATTGTATGGCAGTTGGCGATTTTGCTTTATTTCTTGAATTAAATAATTTTTTCCTTTTGTAGTACCACTGCCATTTACACTCTAGGAGTGGCGAGAAACCAAAATTTAACTGTCAGCAATACTGATAAAATCAGAAATTATGCCATATCAAAATAATATTTTATATACATTTTTGATTAAAAAACAACATTATTCTTCAAGAAGTTGAGAGTGAATAGCATTGAATGTTAAAATTTTGAGAAAAGAAATACAATACATAACGGCGTGGAATGTGGGATATATTTATTCTTTAAATGCAAGGGTTATATAGCTTGATGCTATATGAAGAGTATTTTCGTGAATATATTGAATCTTTTGTTTTGTATCTAATTCGACGTAGTAAACGTTGAATTAGATAAAAATATTTTTTGATAATCAAAAATCAAGTTTCAGAAAGTGACAAATCTCAAAATCCCATATGTACATAATATGAATGATTTTGCCATTTTAACTTCGACATTGATATTCAATTACTCAAGGAATAAACTGCTAATTATCTGTAAAGTAAATACGTTGAATTGCTAATAGTACATTTTTAGTGAAAATAAAATATTTCGTTTTAATAAATATTATCCTATATTATTACATTAAGGGTATACAATCTCAAGAAAATAATCAGAAAATTAAGCGCTTAATGTGCTTAAATTGCTCTGCGCATGATTTCTGATTAATTTTTGTTGCGCCAACTTAGAATTTCTTGGTTATAATCAACAGAAATTTAATCGTAGAAACAGACGATTAATTCTGTTTTAAGCACTTATTTTTTCAATGAGTTCAAACCTCAGTACATTTTTGCAAATCCCGCTGCTCAGAAAATATCATTTGGGTTATAATTAGAGTAAATAATCGGAGCATTCAATTCCAAAAAATAACCACTGTCGATTATAACCAAGCAAAAATTTAAGCGCTTATGTATTGTATACCACTATTTATGTTTAAATTGTGGGTATTTATTCATAAGTTCATAATTATTTTAAACGCACTAATATTAAGGTAGGCTTTTTAAAACATGTAATTGGAATAATTAGTAGGTGGAATAAATACAAACTAGTCATCCTCAGCTAAATTATAAATAATTTCAGAAGACACAATAAATATTAAATAGGCAAAGTCAATATAAAAAACTCAATCACAATATTTTGAGATAGCAAAACCATTTGAAATCTAGGAGGATTTAAATAATAACCTATTCAACTCCTCAATCCCTGAGGCTGTACTCAAGCAGTATAGTATACATATGGGAGGGCAATTTATTTTGCCCATAAAAGTGCAAACAATCAAATTTTATTAATTTTATGCTGATTTTTGCCTAAATATTGGTTGACATTTGTAGCTTGTGGTTGGGTTTTGCTCATGAGGAACAAGTGTGCTTCGAGAAAAAATTGAGCTAATTTGGCCCAAAATCAACCAAAACTACATAAAATTTGCCCGTAGCGCGAAAAATTTTACCTATTTTTGCCCTATCAGGGCAAAATAACCTATTTTAGGGATTTCAGGGAGAGAGGAGGATTGGTTTCTTGCCCTTTCGGGTTACGTCACCAATGTTTACTTCCCTCTTGAAATAACATCATATATCATGCAAAGATTTAAGATACTGCTTCGACACCAAAACCAAAAACTTTCCAAATAGAGCAATATTTGCACATTGTAAATAATACAATTGGCTATTGTTCTATTTGAGAAACAGTACGTTTCACAGTTTGAGTACGTCTAGTAAATTATTAGGATTGAATACCTGTAGAATTGCAAATGGGAAGATAATCTGTCCATGAAGATGAATCCACACCCGAAGACGTTGGGAATGGCATACCCATATAATCCACTCCACCTCCCAATCCCATTTTTTTTATTTAACGAGGAATTTCAATTCAGTATTGATAAGGCTCAAACGATTAGGAATGAGGACCTGCAATAAATAATTGTATTTTTAGTTTTATTACTTAGCTGTCATAAAACAAATATTCAGTCCGTTCAGTCAGTCTACCATCAAATCATGCTAACTTTAAATGTTTGCATATAGTAATTTCAATAATATACCTTAACTAAAACATAAGGTTTTAGTTAAGTTGATGCCTTAACGAAGAACATGATTTTTTACGTATTTCTAATATAAAATATTAACCCACGGCTCCTTCTATCAGTCTGTAGTAAATTAAATATTTATAAAAATGTAAACAATCAAAAATATTAAATCATAAACAATATTTTATTAGTTGTTAGTATTGTACGTAGATCTAAAGCAAGAATGCTATCAAATAAACATCAGATCCTTTATAGAAACAGAAGGTCGTTAAAATGAAACGTTATGTTATTGCTTACTTTGATGTTGTTTGTATTTTGTTTTCATTCATCAGCTCTTCATTTCTGGACGATTTAACAATATAAATATTATTATACGAATTTGATCTTGTTTTGTCAATTTTATTTTGCATTTAGTGCTGATGGCTGCAACTGTTGATGAGAATGACGTTCAATATTTCCAAAGAGATTTGCCAGAAATAGAATTATCAGTTTATTTATACTTAAATCTTACACATGGTAACTTCAGCTACGCTGCAATATTAAGTAAACAATAAAACATCAATGTTGAAAACATTTTAATTTATTGATATTTTGCCAAATGTCATGTCATATATTTCGCAGTGTCTATACATTTTATTGACTGATTTGAAACTATCAACTATAAACGCTTTAACAATTTGTTACTTACTTTGTTTTAGAAGTCTGCCTTTGATGTTAGTTCGTAAATAAACATGGCAAAAAACTTGATCGCAATTAGAAAGCAATAGCACAACACACGGAGAACGGACACGAAACACAAGAGAAACGAGAAACAATTCTGTTGTTGTTTCCTAGTAGAACATTTCTACGCTCTATATCAAACACGAACACAAAAACACAACACAAAACCAAACATTGAACATCGCACACACGGTACACACGAAACTCATAACAACTGCCCGAGCCCGAGTAGCCCGAGCTCAAGATGAGAGCTCTTTTTTAGCAGCTGGCCGATAACATAACACTAACACTACCGTCTAGAATCACGCACGTACATATTAATTTACTATCGATTTATACGTTGTCAATTTAAATACGCAATAAATAATTTTAACTGGATTCTCATAAATTGACTTAATTTGTTCATTGAATGCGCTAAAAACTATTCATTCGTGAAAAACATGCGTACGCTGTTTATGATGTTTATGCTGTTTACGCTTAACACTAAATACTTTAAGGTTTTATGTACATTTGCATCCCCCCCGTTTCCAGAATCTAGAACATGGTTTATTATGCAGCTGCAGCTAACTGATTTGCAGATTTTAGTTCTATGTAACTTTCCTTAAGTCTTGTTAACTCACATGTCACTCACAAAGGGACAAAGTGTACGATTCAAGGTGGGTAAACAAGACATTCTATTGTCTATTTAGGTGCATGCAAGTTTGGAAAATATCTTAACAGACATTTTCTAGTTATGTAAAAATAATAATTTTAAAAGAAAGATGAGGTACATACTATGGGTAGGGTACATTACGTACCAAGATAATAATCTTACGTTATAAACAGTAGATGATGAAAATAATGTAATTTTTTGTTGAAATTATACATTGCGCGTTTAAATTTATGATTTATTGAAAAAACTCGAATATTATTACCGAATGTGTGTGCTATACATTGCTAGACTATAGCTAAAACGTTAGGGTCAATACGAAATCGGTGGACCATACACGTAGAATAACAAGTCAACGAAATTACATTAATTTTATTTAAGTGGAATTCGTCGCTCATGCTAACACATATTTTGCTAGAGATATAAGTTTGGAGGTACATGGCATATGACGCAGTTTAAGTGTGAGAATGTGCAATAATTAATGTGACATCGGGGATCTGCGTCATTTTCACATACAATATTGTAAAAGGCCTATCTAAGGAGAGTGGATTTATTACATTAAATATTATACGGTAACAGTCAAGTCGTAGTACGACACTACTACATTTAAATATTCTTATTATTATTATTAATATATATACCTATATAATATTTACAGAATCAGCACTAATAGCTACACGTCAAGAGTCAACTTACTTATCTAATTACGGTAGTCATTTCACCAATTATGTATATACACAAAACAATTATAAAACAATGATACAAAGCAGCGCCGCAATTATGATTTACAAAACACACAGCTCGTTTTTCGTAAATGACTGTTCTGAATTTGAGTAGTCTATAGATAAAAATTCACCAAACACTCAAAAACTGTAACGTAAAGGAAGAAAAAACGACACATTCACTTCAACAAAAGGAACTGGTGAGATTATAAAACTGCGTATGATTTTTACCTCTTACATTAATTAACATTAAAAGGGTATAAGTAAAAATTAATCGATTTATTTAACGCAAACATTACAAACTACATACTTCACTCTAACTTATAGAACTTATTCTCAACTCGCAGGTGGCTTCGCAGAATACAGCATTTCTGGTTGTTCAAAATTCAAAAAGTCCCAAATCAGGATAGTATCATCGTGAGAGCTGCTGACGATCTGGAACTCATCAAATTGTAAACGGAACACTCTTCCTGTGTGCTTCTGTAAATTAATTAACCAATGCGCCTTTAGCAAACTCAGGACAATGAGAAAACCGAATAAAAGTATTCAACATTTATAAACTGGATTTCTTACGACTAAAGTCCTGAGACAGAGAGAGGTTGATGGCGCTCTAGGGTCAAGGGCTGCTTGGAGATCCCAAACTTTGATTTTGCTGTTTAATGATATAATAATAGAATTAGAGTCAATGACTTTATAACTATAAACAACTATAAACATTTCCACGAAAGAATGAAATTAATGATTAAATGCCGTACCCATCATAAGCCCCGCTCACTATACGTTTGTTGTCGAATCTGATGCAACGGACTAGTTCTTCATGTCCTTCCAGAACTTTCAAACACGCTCCACACTCAATGTCCCACAGCCTACGAAACGTGTTAATGCATTTGGTGATTAAATTTCATTAAGTTATTTTGAGCTTATAAGCATAGCAATTAGTTTAATGGAGGGTCAGCCTACCGAATGGTATTATCAGAGCTTCCACTCACGACCAGTCTATCACGGTACTGTAAACAAGCGATTCCACGTTTATGGCCATTCAAAGTTCTAACGAATTCGCAGGAGCTTGTGTTCCACACCTTGACAAGTATTTTTTTTAGTTAATTTCACTGGACCATCAAAAGAAATTGCTATATAATATTTTTGTAATTAAACACAAACCTTTATGGTTCTATCACCCGACGCTGATACAATGTATTTCTCATCAAAATCAACAACGTTAACAGCTGCCCGATGACCTACCAGAACACGATGAAGATTGATATCAGTTGCAGAAACCATATCCCATACAGCAATACTACGATCCTAAAAAAACGGAAATTCATTGCATACCAATTAAATAGTCTTACACTACATTTTTAAGCCTTCATATGATATTGATAATTGTGAAAAACTATGTTATATTGAGTTGCTTACTTTTGAACAAGTGACCATCATCCCATTACTGAACCTTAGATGTAAAACAGCCTCGCAATGATGAATCAAAGTGTTAACCATTTCACCAGTTTTGACATCCCAAACTCGAACTGTAGAATCGCTGGAACCACTAATAATCACTTTCTCGTCATATTGTAGACACAGCACCGACCCTGTGTGCCCCGTTAGCACCTGAAACATACAATAAATTTGCAGAATACCAAACTGACTAATTTTATGGGGTGGATTTAATACAATTATTGAGAAATGATTTAAACCCCCAATGTAAATGCTTGAAACAATAAAAATAAGCAATTAGCTAGTATTTATTTTATATACCGTGTTACCAATCATTTCTTGCAGAATTTAATACATGGCTAGTCCTTTTGCATGTTTTGCCTGATGAAATTAGAAATTCGCTCACCTCGCGAGGCCAGCGAATTTCAAAATTCATCAGGCAAAACATAGAGCGAAAGGACTACCCACCCATATATTAAATACTGCAAGCAATGAAAGGGAATACGGTAGTACTTTTTGTTTGTATCATTTGAATGGTAAACAATATTATTGCAGTCCACTGTAAATAACTTATTTGAGTAAATCCATAAACATTTAAAATATTAAAAGTGTAATATGGCTATTTGTTAATTACAGCTCAAAGAGTATATTATAGAAAAGATTACAACTTAGAACAGCTGCAGGAAATCAAAGACTAGAATAAACGTAGATAATATTTGGCTTTGAGGGTATTGGATTCAAGCTTTATTCAAAATTCAAGCTTTATTGTCATACTCTAGTCATATACAAAGTATCTGGTTTCCCTTAGAGGACATGCCTCTCTCTTCTGGGCGAGTCAGCACTTTTAGGGAAAATGACCCTAAGGAAATACCCCATTCTAACACCGAGCCAGATATACCCCTGTAGTTCTGTCGGGATGCCCAAACCTCGCTCGCTGGAGGAATGGGTTGATTTTCAACCCCCCCCCCCCACGATACTTGTTCATGGTTAATTCCAACATATTATAAACATTAAAAACCTCGAAAGAAAAATAAACAGATCAATTCACCTTTGTACATTGCAAGGACTGTCGGTCCCATATTTTTATGGTATTATCACGCAAACCCGACACAATCTTGGACTCGTCATACTGCAAGCAGTATACACCTTTGGAATTTTCTGATCGACAATTAATTAGCTGAAGATTAGGATCCCCTTTCAACCAATTATTTTCGATACTCTGTAAATATTAAAGAAACCAACATTAATCTTTGTGGGTTAATTTTCGATATATTATTCAATTTCTACAAGACTGATTCACAAACCTGAATATCTAGAATAATCCTCGGATACAACTGTCGGTAAAAACTATTCTCTGGATGAGAAGTTCCTGGTTTTGGTTTAAACAAGTGACGGATCCTGAATAATAGACACATACATGCAAATATTATATTCCTCAATCGATATTATTTTATAGGAATGTTTATATGACAACATATAAACACATACCATCCCCGACGCTCTGCTAAACCTTTCCAAAGAGTATCAGTTCGAACTTTTCTTTCGATCAACTTCTTCCAAAGCATGGCATCAGCAATCACTCTATTCCACTCTTTGCATACTAATTCTGCAGCACAAAGCGACTTTGCGTCCAAATATGAAAGAATTGTTTCAGCAATATGATCTAATCCTTGTTCTAAAATTATTCAAACAACATAATTAGAAATGCAATTGACTATAAATAATATCGAAAATTAAATTGTGTTTAAATACAACAAAACTAACTTGGTAGCAGAGTTATGAAATCTCGTTGAAGCATTGGGGTTAGGAACTCATTAATTTGTCCATGTTGGTAGTGACACATTCTTAAAAGTAAATTTTCAATGAAGTCTACTTGGTCTGTTTCGGTCCATCCTTCAAAAAGAACTAAATTTTTGTCCCGCTCTGCTACGTATTCCGCTGATAAGTCTCGCTGTGGTGATTCTTCCCCCATATCACCCATGCCGTCTTCGTTATAAAAAGTGGTCATCGGTGACTAATAAAACATTTACAAAAAGAATTTCAAATTATGGTGTAAAAGTAAATTAATCATTCAATAATTTAATGCAGTTTGCTAACTCACTTGGCTGATCTCTTCTACTGATTTGTCTGTCTCCATTTTTTAACAGTTCTTAAGAAGGATTTCCAGCTGAGTAATAAACAAACAGAAAACAAATCATTGTTAAATTGCTCAGGAAATCGTCACCAGCTGGCAACATTATAAACAATGTAACACAATTAACACATAAATTGCATTTAGAATCTTATACAATACTTAAGATATTCTAACTTGTTTGTTCACTCTCCGACTCCAACCTTTATTTTATTTTTACCTATTACACTTCTTGAAAAGAAGACCCGTATAGCCAATAAGACTAATGTCAGAAAAAGAATCACATTTTGACTCCATTGTGCTATCACATCAGCCACAGGATTTTTATAAAAAAGTTACTGACTGAAATAACTCTACTCAATAAAAACAATTTATCACACTACTGAATACTGACACCATACAATAATTTCGACTATGTAAAGGCAGAGTATACAACAGTAGACTATCTAGTTAGATTATACTCAAAGTGAAGTGAATACAATAAAAATGCTGATGTCACCAGCCACTGCAACTGATTGTGATTGTAAGTAATTTTATCTCTGATGTTTGAGGATTGTAAACAATGTCAGAGAAAAAGATGAAAAGTAGGCAAAGAAATAATTGATTAATTTTTAATAAGCCTATTCCATAATAGCCACCTCTTTTTTGTGGCCAAGTAAACACAGTCCTTCAACTAAACATTATTGAATGAACCCCATATTCTAATGTTTGTTGAATGACTGTATTTACTGGACCACGAAAAATAGGAGGCGATTATGGAATAAGCTAATTGAATTTATAGACTCGATCGCCCATTGGTATTAAAATCTGTAAATCAATATAAATAATTTGTGTGTTATTCAGTGAATGATTATTAAAAACCAATTATTTCAGTGCAAGACAGATTGTGGAATATTACTAAATCAGCCAAAAAGTACGGCGTGAAACCGAAGAACTGTAAAGTGATAGATCGTATGAGACGAAGGCTGCATGATACGATCGTTAGAGGCAGCAACTGACCTTTGTTGCGCAGGAAGGAAAATGCACTTTGACTTAGCCCATGAACTACGACCGACTACAGTGTGCACACGGAAAGAGTCTGAGTTTATTTACAAACAATGCACCTACCTCTGGAGCTTAGTTGCTATAAAAATTTTGATTTAGTTATTTGACTTATTGAAAGTTGCTTATTATGATGGCGAATTAATTCAATATTATTTACATTGTATTATCTAGAATGAATTGAATGAGGCATTTACCAATTTAAAATTTGTGTTATAACTTGTGTAATAACTTCTGATTCACACAAAGCTGAGCAGAACTCATCAGTGAAAGTGAACTAAAGTGTATTACCAATTTTCATGTTATCTTCTTGAATCTTCGAAAATGACAGTTTTTATTATTTTTTTACTGGAGATTTTGTTATTTTTTGTTGTATCCGTGTGCTATCTGAAGGTATGTTGCTATTCTGCTACGTAGTGATGTGAGTAGAATGGCGGACAATGGGACAATGACACATTCTCTCCATTCGTTTCTATGAGTTTTCAGCCTTTCTTACCATGACTCACTATTAGGATAGACGAAAAACAGACAAGTGGCGGCGTCTGGTGGCTTTGGCGAACACTGGTACTTGTGACACAACTAAATAATTTTCCCCAAATAATTGAACTAACTATGCAACGCAGCATCGCTACATATATCATACAAATGACGAGCACGGTATATTGGTTTAGTATAGTGTTTTGCCCTTTGCTGTCTTTAACATTAAAACGCTAATTGAAACTATAGTCATCCAATTGATAGATACGGAAGACAATTTCAATTACAGGAATGTACAGTAGGTTGGGTTGTGATGAATAATTATTCCACTTAAAATAAATTAATATTTGCAATTTACTGTGACAACAGCTAAAACTTATGAAACCCAAGGCAGGACGATAGAACCGAACGAAATTATTGAGTAAAATCAACTAAAATTTGAAAAACTTGTTCTATTACTCTAGTTTTTTCACATTTTTTATTTATTTCTGTACTTTAATAATTTAGTTTAGTCCGGTCGTCCTGCCATTCGTTTCACAAGGTTTGGTTCTCACAGCAGGAATAAAATGTGACGAGGCCTTCCTACTATTGTTTTGTACTTCTCAAATTTATAGTTATATAATTTTTAAAATAATAGTTTATTAACTAATCTATTATTTTAAAAACGATATAAAGATAAAATACTTATGAAAACTACTTACAAGTTATAAGCATTATACAAGACTACGCAATAAAATCATAAAATTTGATTTACGGTGGTAATGAAAATGAGCCTCAAATAGCATCAAATAGCATCAATTTATTGTTCACATGTCAAAAAGGACAAATAAAACATTTACGAAGAGGAAGTACTGGCTGCGGATTGAGCTGTAGTGTCCATAGCAGATTCTTCCGTATATTTGCCTTTGCTTTTCTGTTGTTTTGCAATTCTGCCCTTTGCTCTGCGGTCAATGATCTCTTTACGGTTTTTATCCATCTTCAGCTTGACGATCACGACCTATTTATATGAATATATAAATATTTAAAAATGATCATAGTTTTATCAGTTTTATTTTCAAATAATTTTTAGATGCTACTCAAAACAAAAAATAGGAAAAAGACGGGTTCAAAAGGTGATAGTTTATATCAGACTCAGACATGACAGGCTATATTAAAATATAGTAATGCCGAACCGCTTTTCTCTACTGCGTATTGTCAATGCTATGAATTGCAAGTGGCTCTTACGAAGTAAGTTGCATATTTTACAGGTATAAAATATTTTTTACTGTTTCAATGGGTACCGCTGCATCTATATGCTGCATATGACAATTTTAGTACATTCAAAGTCTGTTCTTTGGCTGAAATAATTAAGTTACGAAAAAAATATGGAAGTTGTTGAGCATATAAACAATTCTCAGGATTTTTGTGTAATTTAATTTTGCATTCAAAGAACAGATTTTTAATGTACTAAAACTCATAAATCGATGCAGCGATTCCCAATGAATCAATAAAAAAATATTTTACACCTGTAAAATATGCAACTTACCTTTTAAAAGCCACTCGTATTTCTAAACATTGACAATACACAGTAGATAATAGCAGTTCGGCATTACTATATTTTAATATGGCAACTTATGTCTAAGTTTATATAATTCAATTTACAACTTAAATAGCTAAACTAAAACAATGACAAATCTTAAAATTTCATTTTATTAATTTTTTGTTATCTTATTGTACCATGTCTTTAGTGGTAATTTTCGTTTTGAAAGCAGTTAATAAATTATATCAAAAGTAAGACGAACCTTGGAAGGATGGATGGCCACGGGGACAGTTGTACCGTTTGCTTTCTCACGTTGGATACGTTCAATGTACAAGGAAAATCTTTTACGATAAACCTGAGTTACTTTGCCCACTTGTTGACCTTTGAAGTGTCCTCGCATAACCTTTTAAAAAAACCAACAATTATAAATAAACATCAATGTGCAAACTTAATATAATACAACTTTTGATTTATTTTTATATATAATTTCAGTCCCCAATTTTTCGTCCTTATAGCCGGCAATTAAGTCACGCAATTTCAATGAGAAATAATAGAGAACCTAAAATTTCTCATGGAATAGAAATTGGAGCAACACATTAGGCCAGCACCAAATCAGTGAATGGGTTAGTTCATCATTAAAATAACTCATAATTCATACTTCAGCCTCCACCACACAGTAGAACAAAGATGAAAGAATAAATCAATAAAATTCAATAAAAAAGGCAAATGTCACAAAAATATTGTTGATTAATTGTGGACATTTTACCTTGAATTTAAAAAAAGTGAAATTATTAATTACCTGAACTTCATCGTCTTTGCGAACGGGCATAGATCTGACATTATATTTAACTCGAAGTTCCTTGGACAATGGTGCCGACATGAGCTTCCTTCTAACATGTGACGGAGCATTGAAATGCCGCTTGCGGTTTTTCCTCCGGGAAATGGTCTGTTGGTTATTTCGTTTCATCTTGAATTAGTTCTAAAAACGCACAAAATAGTATTGGAAACAATATTCACTATTTAGAAATCACAAATTTTGAAAATTAACGATGAAATTATGATGAAAAGTGAAAGAAATATTACCCCTAAAAACCCTACTGCCTTATGCCGAACAATAATGGCTCCAGAGTAGACTCGTGCTCGATGTGAGTTCTGCTTGGACTGACTGCTTCGTCCTGCAGAAATGTACTCGATTCTTGCTCACAGCAAGAAACACGCCGTGTTCGACTTGGATCTTGGATGCAGTCCGTCCTCATCCTCATACAAATTTTCCTGCATCCAATTCCTCCAAACACCCGCAGAGGCGCTTTTTGCAGTCCAATTTTTATCGTTGCATCACTCTGCTACTAGAGGGACCACAAATCTCATTCCGCGGCACATTTGTATCTTCGTACATGTGTGACTGTGACTCTGTTGTGAGTTTTCTCATTGCAGGAAGAGGCGAAGGTTTTTGTATTTGTTCAACTATTAGTCTATTAGTGAGAAGAGAACACACAAGAGACAACACATCCACAGTAAAATAAGGTAACTAACTACATTTATTTTTAATTAGCGTAAATGTACAATTAATTACTAAATACTCATTTGGATGGCATAATATTGAATATTATTTATGGTTTGAAATTATTAGGGAATATGAAAGCCTTATTTATGTGACTTGATTTTGAGATTAATTTCCTTTTTTTGCTTTGAGCAAAATATCACACATCAAAGTTGAAACAGTTGAAAGTATTAGCTAGCCATCAGATGTAGTATCTATCTAGTGTGTAGAAACACAAACAATCAAACAACACTCAAATGTCAACTCACAGGTATTTACGATTAAAATACAGTGTAGGCATTTATCAGTTACTAATTATTTGTGACATTTGCCCTTTTTTATTGAATTTTATTGATTTAATCTTTGTTCTACTGTGTGGTGGAGGCTGAAGTATGAATTATGAGTTATTTTAATGATGAACTAACCCATTCACTGATTTGGTGCTGGCCTAATGTGTTGCTCCAATTTCTATTCCATGAGAAATTTTAGGTTCTCTATTATTTCTCATTGAAATTGCGTGACTTAATTGCCGGCTATAAGGACGAAAAATTGGGGACTGAAATTATATATAAAAATAAATCAAAAGTTGTATTATATTATGTTTGCACATTGATGTTTATTGATAATTGTTGGTTTTTTTAAAGGTTATGAGAGGACACTTCAAAGGTCAACAAGTGGGCAATAAAAGATTTTCCTTGTTTATTGAACGTACCCAACGTAAGAAAGCAAACGGTACAACTGTCCCCGTGGCCATACATCCTTCCAAGGTTCGTCTTACTTTTGATATAATTTATTAACCGCTTTCAAAACGAAAATTACCACTAAAGAAATGGTACAATAAGATAACAAAAAATTAATCAAATGAAATAAGATTTGTCAATGTTTTAGCTAGCTAGTTGACTGTGGTGGAGGCTGAAGTATGAATTATGAGTTATTTTAATGATGAACTAACCCATTCACTGATTTGGTGCTGGCCTAATGTGTTGCTCCAATTTCTACTTCATGAGAAATTTTAGGTTCTCTATTATTTCTCATTGAAATTGCGTGACTTAATTGCTAGCTATTAGGACGAAAAATTGGGGACTGAAATTATATATAAAAATAAATCAAAAGTTGTATTACATTATTTTTACACATTGATGTTAATTATCAACTGTTGGTTTTTACATTTTTATTAGGTGATGCGAGGTTATTTCAATAGTCAACAAGTGACAAAATTAACTCAGCTTTATCGTGAAAGATTTTCCTTGTGTATTGAACTTATCCAACGTATTTAAGAAAGCAAACGCTAAGACCGTCCCCCCCGTGGCTATCCATCCTTCCAAGGTTTGTCTTAACTTTAATAGCTTTTGCTATTTAATTTCAATAATATTACATTAGCTATTAATTTTATTAATATCTGTAATCTGTGTTATTAAAAATTATTTGCATATTTATTATAATTATTAATCAAGGTTGAAGGTATTAGTCATTTTTTTGTAAGTATTTTAAACATAATTGTTAGTGTTACATTGTACTAAATGAAACTTCAGGTAGTGAATAGTATAACATTTTGGCTTTAATTTGAGCAGTTAATTCCAAGTGTGAATAATTTTGGATATGTATATAGTAATTTAAATCTGTACTGTAGTAAGTATTAGATCTGCATGTTTTTGTCAAAGTGAAGTTTATGGTCAATATAGTCAATAATGTAATATTATTTTGTATTTAAATCTTATAAAGCATTTTGAATTTTAGATCTGATCAAAACAAGATGACATCTTTACGCCGATTACTTCCAATTAATCATCTTCGGTATCCTGCACTGCAGTCTTTACCCTTACAGAAGGTATTATATTGTATTTTTAGTCTCTTGCTTGTTGCCTTATTTTTAAGTGCTAAATCAGTTTCAGTTGTCAGTTTTTGCACCAGTTTGTAAAATCTAAGTGTAATAATAATGATGTGGGTTATGTTGTACTTACATTACAGAAAATTGTCAGCGTTAGAGAATGCTTTCCAAAACATGTACGATGTTTTTCTAAATTTGGGGTACAAAATGAAGTTTCAACTCAAGTTCCTCCACTGCCAGTGACATTATTAACCGAAGATGAAAAACTTATGAAAGAAACTGGTTAGTTGCTGTAATAACATTTGTTAGAATTTATGCTCATTGGCAAATGGCTTTAGTATAATGTGGAATAATGCTTGTACTAGTGTCTAAATTAGCGAAAGAAAAAATCGCACCCCTTGTTACGAAAATGGACAGGGAAGGAGTTACAGATCCTGGAGTAATTGAGTCACTTTTCCAAAACGGTGTAAGATTTTATTACATAAAGTTAACGTTTTGTTAATATGTAGTTTAGTTGTGTGGTCAAATCAAACAAATGAAAAATTTAATTTAAACACCTAATTGTTTTCATTAAGTATGGAGGTGGTTACACGAATGTTTAAAAATTGCTAATAATATGTCGATGTAAACATTTATATTTCTGCATTTCAGTTGATGGGAATAGAAATTCCTGCTGAGTACGGCGGCGTTGGGTCCACTTTTGGAACATCTATCGTTGTAATTGAAGAATTAGCAAAAGTTGATCCTGGAATCAGTGTCGTCTGCGACATTCAGAATACATTAATTAATACATTAATTGATAATTTGGGAACCAAAGAGCAAAAAGATAAATATTTAACCCAGCTTGCGACAAACACCGTGAATAATTATTATAATTACATTTTTCAATTTGTATAAAATGTACTGATTGCTGTTGATTTATGGTAATAAGATGTTACATTTTTAATATTTTCAAAGGTTGGCAGTTTTTGTTTGTCCGAGCCCCAATCTGGATCTGATGCATTTTCGCTGAAAACAACTGCTAAGAAAGACGGAGATGATTACATATTAAATGGATCTAAAATATGGATATCAAGTGCTGATTTTGCTGGAATATTTCTTGTTATGGCGAACGCTGATCCATCTAAGGTTTTTGTCTTATAATATGTTTATGCATTTAGATTTTTGCCTAAAGTAATATTTTGTTATAATATATTGATAATGTTTGCGCAGGGTTACAAAGGGATTACATGTTTTATTCTTGAAAAAGGCATGCCAGGTTTAAGTATCGGTAAAAAAGAAGACAAGCTGGGTATTCGTTCGTCCACGACTAGTGCGGTTCACTTCGATAATGTCAGAGTATGTCAACCTATAATATTTTCTCTATTTTATTATTTTTGGCTCATACATTAAATTATCTGATGTGGAATAGATGTCAAGAAAGCCAAAATTTAATTTGAAAAGTCGTCTATAATAGAGTATAGGTAGAAAGTATAAGTAGAAACCAGTTTAATTTAGAAATTAATGATTGTCCAGGTTTCGAGGCACCATTTTAAAACGCTCTTTTGCGTACATTTCCTAACTTATTTAATAATTTGTAAAATCAAATTAGATACTTATTCTCTATCCAAATTCCTTATAGTTTATAACATATTATTAACGCAATTGAGAAGAGTTGACTTATATTGAGATCATTGATTTCTTTAATCAAGGTAACTTTAACTACAAGCTTAGGGGACATATCTGTAATAAGGAGGGGGAAGAATTACCTGTTAGAATTTTTAAGTTTGTACTTATACTAGACATATTTTGTTTTTAACTCTAAAAGCCAATTGCTCCCACGAATTCAGATTCTGTCCTTGAAGCCTTTAACAATGTAATTATGCATTTATATCTATTTAGGTTCCTCAAACGAATATTTTGGGATCTTTGGGACAAGGTTACAAATATGCTATTGGAATGCTGAACGGAGGAAGAATTGGAATTGGAGCCCAAATGATAGGACTTGCCCAAGGTTGTTTTGATGCAACTATTCCTTACACTTTAGAAAGAAAACAATTTGGAAAGCGCATTTTTGACTTTCAGGTAAATAAGTGACTTTAATTTTATAAAAAGAAATGTTTAACTCTAGTTATGTCTACAGTTTTAATTCTTTGCAGTCAATGAATCATCAAATATCAAGGGTAGCCACAAATATTGAATGTGCTAGACTGTTGGTGTATAATGCATGCAGACTTAAAGAAGCCAACTTGCCCTACGTGAAGCAGGCAGCAATGGCCAAATATTATTCTGCAGGTATGTAAGGCACACTTTTCCTAAACATTTTGAGAAACCATACAAAATTAATCCGTTTTATTTTACAGAGGTGGCCGCAGAGACGACCTCTAAATGTATTGAATGGATGGGTGGTGTTGGATTTACAAAAGATTACCCAATGGAGAAGTATTATAGAGATTGTAAAATAGGGTCGATTTATGAAGGAACGACAAATATTCAATTAAACACTATTGCAAAATTCATTGATCAACAGTATAGTAATTCAGAGTAGGGATAAAACAGTTGTGTTAAGTGAAATCAAACGGTGCAATATTATTTTTGAGTTTCTTTGATCATGACCGAAATTTTATTTTTAATAACTAACGTACTTAATAATGCAATTATTTTTGGTAGTTTACTTTTAATTAATTTCTGAAATGTCAATAACAGGGTACAAAATACATAAGTGACAAAGAATAAAATTATATTTAAATAATCTCACATTTATTTCCTTTCTTACATTTGCACACAAATAATTTAAGTGAAATGCAGTTAGAGCATGAAGTCGGCATTCAAAGATTTTCATTCATTATGCACGGTAATAATAGCAATGCCTAAATTATGACATCGTTTTTCTAAACGCAGTTCTTTTGGTGAATTTTGTTAGCTGTGATACAACAAAAAATTGTAGTTTTAAGAACTTCATGAGCTCTAGTATTGTTCTTAATTTCGTCTAGAATTGGCTCTAATTGCTAGAAAATGTCCGAGTGTTGGAAATGTTGGAAACATTTACAAGTAAAATCTCGATAATAAGATAAAATGTAGTGATTTTCTTTCAACTAACAATAAGTAAATTATAACATTTTGTAAATTCGAATGAAGATTTTATTGGTATAGGATGTAAATAAAACCATTTTAAAGCTACTTATTGTTAGTTGAAATTCATGTAGAGATTTCCAATAAGTATGTAATGTTGAAAATGTTTATCACATTTCCATTACAATGGTATTTACTTGCAGTACAACAAGCACTCCTGATAATATGAAAGTGTACCTACATGACTCAAGATTGACTTAATAGGCACGTAGACCTTGTATTAGTCTCATGTCGGTATACCTGTCACTACAGACAATCATACTTATAACTTACAGATCTAGATAATATTAATACTGTGCATTGCATATAGTGTATACATTTCTAATTCTGTTTATATGGGTAAAATGGTTTATGGGTACTTATTGTTAGAAAACTGATCACGCGGTATAATATAATGTGCCCTATTTATCACTTATCCAGTGGCACGTGCCCCTCCCCCTGAAATCTTGAAAAATAATTTATTTTACCATAAAAGTGATGTAAATCGCGAATTTTTTCACAAATTTCGCAAAATTGATACTTTTTGGTTGATTTTGACTCAATTTAGTTTAAATTAATAAAAATAATAGCTATAAAATTGTATTCAAAGTGTTGAAGGACAACTAATTGTAAGACAAATACAAGTATTTGAGGCAATTTATAAAATATAATATTTTTGCTATAAATAAATGAAAGGCATAGAATGTGTGTGGAACATTATGTATATTTTGTATATCATTGTACAAATAAATAGAGAATCATACACAATTATCATGATACAACAATATATTGATAATAGAATGCGCTCAGTCTCTCAGTGCCCCAAAATACCTATAACAATGCAGCATCGTTTCCGTATCCGTCACGTTTTATGCTCGTGTTGCAGAAACAAAGACGGATTGTGGCTGGTGGGTGGCAGAATGATAATGCTACAAAATCTTCATTTGTAAGCTGGAAGAAGTAAACATTCAACATTATGTTGTTTTAGATCTCATCGAGTCTCACACATTCGAATGATTTTACAAATAAGTATTGGTCTGTTTCTCTTAAACATAAAGGCGCTGCATGAGATAATAAAATTAAAGCATAAAAACTATTTACCATACACTTTAGGGGAAATGTTTCATACAGGTTACAACAGGCATATCTCCGATAATAAAAATAACCCCTCAGCAGCGTCTTTAGACTTTACAACACAACAATAATGAGCTTAACCATTAAAGTTGAGGAAACTGTTCCCTGAAACAGGATCGACGAATCTGGGTACATAGTATTAGGAATTTATTACACTAAATAGCACATTATACCTACAGACCTAAATGTTAGTAATACAAACGTGAAACATCAACCATCAGCGACCGTGGAACAAGTCGAAAGTCTGTGCATCCGACAAATACGCATCTTCTGTCTGTGTACCATGATTCCATGCAACCCACAATGAGATATCCAAAGATATGACGTATCTACCCGCGTAATTGTATCTCCGTGTTGTTATTTTTGGGTTTTGTTGTAGATAAAGTAATGCACATGTACATGAGGTCTGAGGCTTGCGAATGAGCTGTGCTCATTTCATATTCAGGCGATTCTTAATTTCTTATTCGTAAAGTCTGCTTAATGAAATGACACACATACACTCTCTCTCTAGATGCTCTAGAACTTTACACGTATGTATTACACAATTACACATATAGAACGTCTTCGCATCTCAACCATCAACCTCAGCGTGTTCGTTCACTAAATTATACTAAAAGTGATAAATGTTAAAAGCAACAAGTAAACATTCAACATTCAGCATTCACAAGTATTTTCTAATTTAGTTTGCTAATTGCTATTATCAATTATACTTGTGTCACTGCATTATAAATTATAAATATAAAAATATTAACTGAGTAATATCATATTATATTAGTATTTTTTATTTCCGATTTCAGCTGATCATCCTAATCCTTTTGTCATTACAATACAGTCACAGTCAACACGCAGAGGACTTGAGACGTCTGAAGTCAAGTATCAAGTAAATTTGAAATTAGAAAGCTTCTGTGTGCGGTAACAAATTTTGCTATAATATTAATACATTTCGGGACAAAACAATGGTTTGATTTCGTAATTATGTTTGACCCGAATACTAATAAAATATAAAAGCCGCTGGGGGTCTGTTTCTCACTCCTTCACTATGGCAGAATATCCAAAGTATTTTTGTCCCCAAAACTGAAGAAAAAAAATTTCTGTGGATTAGTCAATAAAAAGTAATATTAAATAAACAAATCACTCATAATCCAGTTAATCTGTGTAAACTGTTAAACATTTATGTAAAAATGTGAGAAACACACTGTCATAGTGCAGGCAACGAAGGTAACGGAGTAAACGCATGCAATGAAGGCAACGGAACGGATGCAACAATCAACAATATCCCACTGCCTAAATCCAGCTGGAATTTGACTTATTTTATTTATGTTGATTTTGGTCAAAAGTGAGACTTTTTATATATTGAGATTTTGCCTCTCCTGAATAAAAATTCTAGATACACAGTCATGTTGTATTATTCATAAATTATTTCAATTTAAAATCAAAGCTCAAGACAAGCGTCAAAATGAAATTTTTGATTTCAAAACTTGATTCATAAATGCAAATACCTTTGAAAATCGACTGGATGATGAATGAGTAGCAGATTTATTTTGGCACTCCAGTCATCAGTCATTTTGCAGATCATGACTATTTCATCTGAATGAGCTCTGAATGAAAGCCTTTTACTATATTAATTACCATCTCATGTCACTGTCCGGTTACTTTTAGCAAAACATCATGCTTAAAATTAATAAGCTATCAATACAAATTATAAACATTAGGAGGTAATAAGATATAGGAAATTATGTGCTTAGTCTTATCTACAATTTTGCAAATTGCATTTGTAAGTGCATACTTTATATTTGATTTTATTCAATGTTCGGTTTGAAATATTTTGTTTGACTGTTACAGATTTACAGACCATCATGGATAACAATGACATAGTAACACCGACTAATAGTCGTCCCAATTCTCCAAGCGCAGAAGTTTCCCCCATTGGGACACAGTGTTCTAGCAGCAGTGACTCCATTCCTCTAAGGGCTATGGAATCGATTATGGGAATTAATAGCACGAGTGGAAGTTGCAGTCCAAGTACTCCAAGCGCGCAAGTTTCTCCAATTGGGACACATTGTTCGAGCAGCAGTGATTCTATTACTCTAAGGGCTGTGGATTCCATAATGGTGATTACAGACAAGAGTGGGAGTTTTCGATCAAATGTTCCAAGCACTGAGGTTTCTCGTCAAAACTGTACCAGCGGTATTAGTGATTGGAGTCCATTGGCTGCAGAATCCGTTATTAAGAAAAACTCTAATGATATTGTGGCGCCACTCAGAAGTTGTGAATCCAATGCCAGTGTATTACATAATAAAATTTCCAGTTCCTTCCATGAAAACTCGTGTGCAATACCAAAAGAGGACGAAGAATCCACCTTCAATACTTCTCGAGCCTCAACCTCAAGCATTCATAGCGGCTTTCTAGGGTTGGATCCTTTATTGGGGAGAAAATTTTACAGAGATGCACACAAGAGGTATGAGAATCTGTTTCACAATCTACTTTATAATCATGAAAACAGTATCTCCCTTTACGGTTAAATGCTTATTTTTTCTAAGTCTGCTGCATGTAGTTAATGTATGATAATTTGATATTTGATTATGATAATTCATCTTGGTATGCATGTACGAATTTTATTATATATATAGCTCTTGCCTAGCCTTTTTGGTCTATCCCACAAAAAATCAACACTATATGATTTTAGTAATCAGCTTTGATATTGCTGTGAGAAAGTGCCTGCTCAAACTATTGCCGAATAACCAAAATACGAGGAGAGAATACGAAATGAACTAGCCTGGCATTTTAATACTCTGCTCGCTCTCCATCGAGACATGCCAGAACATAATGTGTCAGAGTAGCTTGCAAATCGGGTACATTTTCATTGAAATATAGTCAAGAAATTTGAATCATATTTAGCGTTTATAAATATATTCATACTTGTAATTAGATAGAAATAATCCGAGATTCAGATCGTCTTCAATGCTAACAGATGTTCTTATACCCATGACACAAATCATTTATTTTTATTTTCATTTGTGAGATTCTTGTAGTATCAAGTAAGCTGTAGCTAATTAAATTGTTGCAACATATTATATAATAGGAAGACGGAAGGGATTCAAGATAACAGCTCAATTGTTTTATTCTTTTGTAAACAATTAAAATATTAAATTATTTGCTAATATTTAAACTGCAGTGTTAAATTTAACTAATGTACAACTAAAAAGAGGACTCCAGCTTTCATCAAAACTGAACTTTGCATCTCTCAGGACCTTGGAAACGTATTTCAAGCTAAGTTAAAATTTATTCTGTATATGTACAGCTTACAGGGCAGTTAGCTCTATCATTCTCTATACTTGAAACCAAAGGATACTGGCACACAACTCTGGTGTATATCTAGATTTACAAAATGGGCAAAACCACATCAGCTGCAAATAAAAAACAAAAAATCACACACACAAGGACTTCGAAAAGAAACCACCAGGATGTTGACCGGTCATCTTCCGATTCCGATGATGTAGCTGATGTGACTCCTGGCTCTTCTAAAAAAAGCAAATATGACAATATCCTGGAACACCTAACAAAGCTGAATACGAACATGAACACTCTCTTAAAAAGCAACGAAGAATTTAAAGTAATCAGTGAATCTCTAAAAAATGAAGTGACTGTTTTAAACACTAAGGTTTACAAACTGGAATGTGAGAACGAGAGAATGGATCTGGAATTACGAAGACGAAATCTCATCATATTTGGCTTAAGCGACAAATCTACAGAAGATAACGATAACACAAAATCTGAAGTAGTTAAATTATTTTCTGAAAAACTTAACCTAGCTGATATTACTATTGATACTGCTTACAGATTATCAAAATTCATCGATGGAAAAATACGACCTATCCGTGTTCAGTTGATTTACCAAAACGAAAAAGACATGATACTATCCAAACGACAGAAAATGTACAACGACGATGGAACTGCGATTTTTATAAATGAAGATCTTCCACTCAAAACTCGCCTATGCAGGAAATTGCTTCGCGAGAAATTAATGGAATGCTTGTCACAAAAAATACCTGCAAAAATTGATTATTCCAGAAATGAAATAACCTACGCCGGGAAATGTTATAAAGTTGTAAATCATTCGCTTGTTGAAAACAAGGAAAAAATGAATAGAAATCCAACTCCTTCAACAACCTCTTTTTTATCTCAAAGAATGTAATCTGTGATCACTCCTCAAATCCTCAACTACTAATCAGTCATTTAAATGTGCAATCTGTGAGAAACAAACATGCAAAAGTTGAAAACTTTTTACAAGAAGAAAATATTGACGTTTTGTGTTTAACAGAGACCTTTTTAAAGGAAGGTATTGTGTCACCTAACTTATACGGTTACAATCTTGTAAGAGAAGATCGGAGAGTACGTGAGCATGGAGGTATTGCATTTGCAGTAAGTAAAAACCTTAAGTTTAAAAAATATAATTTTAAATGTATCGATTCACTTCTAAATAATTGTAACTTGGAAGTCTTGGCATTAAGTATTCAATTGAACTATTTTAGATCTATAATAGTTGTAGGCATTTATCGTGTACCAAATTATAACAAGTTAAATATAACACAAGATTTGGAATCACTTAGATTAATCTTTGAAGAATTAAGATTTGTAAATAAATCGGTCTTTTACCACGGAGATTTTAACCTGCCATTACCCTGCCAATACAAATTATTATTTAATTTATTATCCAACTATTCCTTGACTCAGTTTGTAACAGAACCTACTCGTGGCAAAAATTTACTCGACCTCTTTATTACAAATAATTCTGACATTGTGAAAAATGTTGTTGTAAAAAATCCTTTTATTTCTGACCATTGTGCAGTTCATGCAACGCTCTCATTAAATAAACCTCCCAGTTTAAAAAAAATAATTAAGTTTAGATATTATAATAATTATAACGTTACCGAATTTGAGACTGATGTAAATACAATATGTAGTACAAAAAATTCTGACTTGAATGCTACTGTTTTGACACTAAGTAAAGACATGAAATCAATATTTGATAAACATTTTCCTTTAAAGTATAAAACAATCAATGCAAAAGCCAAAAGAATGACTTTGAGTTTAGAAACCGTACAACTTAAATATAAACGAGATTGTTTCTACAAAGTTTACAAAAAATTCTCGTCACAAAAAAATCGTTCGATACTTAAAAATCTAAACAAAGAGGTAAATATAAATATTTTTAAAGATACGAAGAAAGCTATGAATGATAATATTACAAAGAAAGGTTTATTTCCAACAATAAATACGTATTTAAATGTGGATGAAAATTGTAGCAAGTCAATAAATATAGAAAGTGATGCTCTTAACGATCATTTTGTTTCAATTTGTACAAGCAACACAACAAATGTGAATAATTTGCCTACAAAGCCTGTACAGCTAAATGCAATTAATGATTATTTTGTTGTGTCTACTCTGTCATCTGAAGATATTTTAAAATCGTGGAATAATTTAAATAAGAAAAACTCACTTTCCGTTGATTCTTTAAATCTTAGCCCAATGCAATGTTCGTACTTTTTAAAAGTACCTAGTTTTGTAGACTACCTTTGTAATATTTTTAATGAAACTGTAAATACAAATGTTGTTCCAACGTGTCTTAAATTATCTAAGGTAATACCTATACCAAAAGTTGATGTTCCTACGGAAGTGTCTCAATACAGACCAATTTCTATACAATGTTTCTTCACAAAACTGTTAGAAAAGTGTGTACATACTAGATTAAGCTTATTTATAGAAGAAAATGATATAATTAGTGACAGTCAATTCGGATTTCGAAAAAAACACTCAACTGTGCATGCCATGTTGGCTTTAACAGAGTATTTATTTACAAATACTGATAAAAACAATGTATGTATTATTTTATCCCTTGACTTATGTAAGGCCTTCGACAAGGTGAATCATCAAATATTGCTGGAAAAGCTCAAATGGTACAATATAAATCCTGAT
>JAQFYB010001203.1:0-35622 GCA_034694085.1 Pogonognathellus longicornis
AGTTAAAGAATTTGTAAAGCATAAACACAGCCCAGACCCTAGTTTATCCGTTGTAACTCGGTCTTCTGTAGCTAGTGGCGAGATTTGGTTTCAGCACGAACACTACTTCAGGCGATTGTACTTTGAGGAACTTAGATTGGATGGTTTTTCTTTCGAGAGAGTGGGACTACCCATGTAAAAACATGATGGTTTGGTAAAAACTATATCATTCAGCGTTGCACAACTTACCAAAGATGAATTTTATACACAATGTAGATTAGGTTCTTATGAAACTAATTACCAATTTTCGTCTTTGGTAAATTGTGCAACGTTGAATGATATAGTTTTTACCAAACCATCATGTTTTTACATGGGTAGTCCTACTCTCTCGAAAGAAAAACCCTCCAATCTAAGTTCCTCAAAGTACAATCGCCTGAAGTAGTGTTCGTGCTGAAACCAAATCTCGCCTAGTGCGGGAGCTCACAGGGGAAGTTGAACCTTCGCGCGGAAAATTGAGTAATACAGAGAAAAATCTACCTTAGCCCCCGCACTACTCCTTTATATTATTTTATTTTAGCTATATAAATATCAATAAATACAGAAGATAAAGATAATGCTTACCGCTAATATTTGAAGTTCACCCTCCTCGTACTGAATTCATGTAGAAGAATCATAGCGAGTATCATGTAAGAAAAAAAATAATCTCAGATTTGGTAGTATTAATATTAATGAAATATTTAAAAAATTGAATTTATTTACAATTAGTGAAAGAAAATCGTTGGCTATGTTAAAATTTATTATGAAGTCTATGTCTAATTACGAAACAGGATTCAGTGACTGGTTCAGTATTAAAAGTACAACTTTCTCTAGATCATTTCCTCAACTTGAAGGTTGTAAAATTAAGACAGGATCTAAGCAAATATTAAACTCGGTACAGTGGATGTGTATTAGTTTCTGGAACCGACTACCTAGAAATTGGTATTATGAAGAGTTAATGACGACTTCGCAAGGACTAATAGACAAATGGAAACAGAAAACAATTGCGGAACGAACAGAAAGCTATGGATAATTTATAGGTTAATTAACTAGTTTATAGGTTAAGGAAAATTGTTTATTAAACAATGTCACTCCACTTAAATAAGAATTCATTGTAATACTTATGGAATAAGACAATAAACTGAGATTTGAGATTTGAGATTTGAGTAGGAATCAGAGAGATGGGAAATGCAATGTTACTTTTTGCTAGCAATTAGATATGTACTAGAGGTACGACCGAACAGGTTTTTTCGTATTCGGTTCGACTCATGTTCGGTTCGGGTTCGGTACGCTAGTTCTACGAAACTACGCTACTGATAAACTAATTTGTGGATTGTGCGTACCCCTTATGTAGGTACAAAAACCTAACCTACATATAATTACCCAATTTTAATAATAATGCTCAAAACTAATAATACAAATGACCTGACAAATAATTTGTTTGTAACTAACTATAAGTGTTAATCTACCAACAAGTTTACTTAACAAATTCATTTTTTTCTTAATGATTGCTCAATAAAATGATCGTTCGTTGGATATACTGACAGAGGGTATATGATTTTAAATAAATGCCTAGGTACTTAAGTCTTTTTTTTAAATTGAGAGCAATCAGTTGCAGGTTGCAGTGAAACAAAATGTGCTGATAAACGAATGTTGCGACTTCCATTAATATGATATTAATCTTATGTTATGACTGAGGAATTGATGGACTGGGTTTAGATAATTTGATTTTCTACAGCTTACCATCATGATTTCATGTTGCATGTTATTTTTCTTTAATGTTATTTGATTTTAACACTGAAGGAATGGTTAAGTTGATCTCTGCTGTTCACATAAGTAATTTCCCTGCAGCAACATCTTTGATCTGTAGAGTTCTTACATTTAATATGGATAGCTTATGGTTGTGATATTATAGGATGGATTGAGAATGTTTGACAGAGCATATTAAAATTTGTGCTACTTTGTAAGCATTTAAAGGGAGTTAGAAGACTGAATGGTTTGTTCAGCGATCCATTGCTAAGCATATCGGAATAAATGTAAGGTTTCGTTTGGATTTGCTGTGCAAGTGAATGAAAGTGTTGTAGACAGTAAAGCCTATCAAGTTGAATCAGTGCAAAGTCAGAGAAAAAGGAAATACATCTTACGAACCAGTATCACTTAGTCAACATTTCAAACTCCCAAATTGATTTATATACTCCAGTGCGTCAGTTAGAAGAGAGCCAAAAAGTAGGGCAGTATGTGTTCTCTTTTGTTAGCGCAGCGTATATACACAAACACACATAGGTGCTTTACTATTTACTATCGTCTTTTCAAGGAATCTGCTTCTTGTACTTAATGTGTACTTTCTTCATCGTGTTTGCATTTCTACTATTACAAATACATTCTCCCAGCACCAAATACCTAGGAGAAATGGCCATGTGTGGTACACGTATAGAAGTTATAGAGCATAGAATGGCCAATCAGAAAAAAATTCAATAAATACTGAATGAGAAAAGCTTTTTAGCTACTATCGTCATCACAATCCTAGTTCCAACCGGATTACTACACAACACTTTACAAAGAAAGCTATAATGCGTCTGTATGAACTACTATTCCTATATCACCAAATGTAGTTGGAGTTTGAAGCAACATATCTCCCGAAACTATTATGCTAACACAAACAATTTTCTCCTTGCGATATAACACTATCTCGCTTTTTCTCTGACTGATCTATTACGTTTTAAAGTTATTTATTTTCTCTGGCTTAGTCAGTCAGCTCTTTATCAGAGGACAATAGACACACTCTATGGCTCTCTAAGCCTTTCCTTTATACCCTCTGAATCATTTCACAACAGTTTCCGGGTGGGGAAGACATATTGCTAAATTTAATTACTTTAATGAACCTTTGAGAATAGAGAATGACACGGGAGATAAAGAAAAGTCCACCCAAACACACAAAGTATTAATTATATTTCTATTTGGACATTTGTGCATGTCATTCTCATACAAGTAAACTAGGTATCTAGTTATTCCCTATAGATCCCTTATAACTTTTAGCAATAAGTATCTGTACAACACCTATATACATACACGCTCAGTTATCATTCTAACAAAGAATATGTATCAGGAGTAGTATGGTGTGAAAATAGGAGTAGGTTAGGTTTGGTATATATGACAGGGTTGGTTGAAGTGTGATTTGTTTTGCTGGTTGGATAGACTGGAAAGTCTGAGGCTCAAGGAAGTTAAATTAACTGATTGATACTAAAATATATTTGTGTCAGAACGACAGCATGTACGTTAAACAGACATATTTAGGCAACTAAAAGCGTAATGAAAAATTTATGTGCTTACCTATACATATCTCTGTTTGACAATATTCTCCCACAATTCTCTCTGAGTAAGAACGTAGGAAGAGATTTCTGAAACTTTCTCTTTCCAGGGCTCGCTCGCTCTACTAAGCAATATAGAAGTGTTCCAGTGCCAGTTCTTGAGTCAGATCTGCTCTCTGTTCGTGTAACAAGATCTCCAGCATGGGTCATTAAATATCCACAAAACTATTTTTCGCCCAGAATCCAATTTTCTCGGAAAAATATTGACAGAGCTCCTTTCACTACAACTTGATGCATATATTTTATATGCCTGTCCTAGTAGACTATCAACATTTCCATTGACAAAGAGAGAGTGAGTGAACTTTCTGTGTGCATATCCACTGCAATGACTGTGTACTATGCCTATACATTTACATACAGAAGAGTCGGCAGAGCCACTTCTGGTAGATAGGAAGAAGAAGTGACGCTGTTGAGACAAGCCCCAGAAAGTCTGAATTGAAGTCAAAGCAGTCAAAAGCAGATGTGCGTGAGTAGTGTGCTATTACGTATTAGTTGTGAAGTGTATATAGGTACACATAATAAATGCGTAGGCTAAACATAAAGGAAGTATATTTTTCGTTTGGTGCTGTGCTGTGGTGAAATGTCGTTTGTTGTGTGTGTAATGTATCTGAGGGAGACATAGGGAGATGAGCATGTCATGACTGAGTAGGAGTAAAAGTATTATAAAGTGGATTCGGGAATAAAGAGCCAAGTCAAAGGAATAAGGCCAAGCATAAGCTGACTATTCAAGTAAGTAGTAACCAAGAAAATCGTAGCTTAGGCCAAAGGCAGTGCAAGACAAACCAATCCAAACCAAACAGTTCCTCAAGAATAAGACGAGAAAAGAAGAGTCTTGCTTTTCCCGTAGCTTTTTCTTGTGAGACTCACAGACGAGTAGCACGGTAGAATTCTTTTTGTAAGGAATCAGTGTGGGCTGGGAGTGTGACTGGTTGGAGAAGAAGGAGAATGGAAAAAGAGTAAAATAAAATGAAAGTGAGAGCATTCAAAATGGGCTTGCGGATATGCAAAAGTGTGATTTTTATTCTGTGAAGGGCACTGAAGAGAGCCATTCCCATTCGCCAAACACAGAGCACTTTTTACTTTTGCCGATGCTATAAGTGTGTATGTATGTGGTGTCTCTGTCTATGTATCTATATGTGTATGGAGTGTGTGTGCATACGGTGTGGTGTGGTGGTGGCGGAGCATTAAGCAAAAAGACAGTAGCAAAGATGAGATAGTTGTATTTTGTTCAAGTGCAGTGTGGCTATAGCTGTATAACTGGTGCAGATTATGTGAAACTCTTTTCTACATCTGTATGGGTGAACATAGGCACATTGCACATAGAGTGAACTAAAGTAAAGTTAGAAAGCAAAGCAAAGAAAAAAGCAGTAGTGGGTTATGCCCCATTATAAACGCACGTAACTCAAACTCAGTCACTCGCACTGGAGCTAAGGCATCTACTTTAGACTTGACTCAGAGGACTTTTCTCTCATTCTCCCTCAAATTCAGAATCGTCCTCTCTTTTTTATGCTTAACTTATGATCATATAGCTTTTCACACTATCCCCACACTTTCAAAGGTACTTTCACCTAAATTTCCTATAGGTGCTCAGTACTTCTATCCTGTCTCAATAACCAATGTTCTATGTGTACTATTGCCCTTATATACCCTCAGTCACGTTACAATTGCCAAACTACAGGGAAAGGAATAAAAATAGCCACTTGTACTCTATGTACATATGCCATAATGTTTATAGTCAAAAACCATGCTCTCTCTTTTAGAATAAGTTCGTGTCTGGAATATAAGAAAATGCATTTACAAGAGCCAACCCAAAAGAGAAAGGCTACAGCTCCGCTGCGGTTAACACACACATCCAACAACCATCGCCAACACACAACCAACTGCAACTATTTCATCGTCAGTTCATGTGTAGTATTACAAATATATTGTATAATGTAAGATATTGCTGCTACATTGCTGCAAAGACTATTTATATGATATGTGATGATATTTCTGTTCGAGTACATATACACATATTTATAAACTTAGAAAGAACTACATTCTTTATTTGCTCAAAGAAAAGTCATTAAATTTATTTAGGTAGGAGTTGTAGAAGTGTATTCTTATAGCAGAAGTAAATTGCACTAAATACTCACACTATGACATGACGGTTGGAATAGAAATAGTGCCAGGGCCAGAGAGACTGGTAGTGGTTGGGTTTAGTGGTAACAGTGTCTGCGACACTGGTGGTATTACAATACACATTACATTTACTAAAAGGCTCTGCTGTAGTAATAATAAAAAGAGGAAAAGTCTTTTACGTGTGTGTAATGGTGATGTGTATTGTTAGTATTATTATTATACGGTGCATTGTATTGTGTATTGCATGCATTCCAGGCTCTATTATATTTATAGTGTAAATACATTTCAGTTTTATGTTCGCTACGAGCTCTCAAGTCATTGGAAAACCACAGAGAAGTATTGTTAAAAGGAGCTAAAAGTTTTTACGACTGACTTCACAGCCACAGCTCAAAAAATTCCTTTGACACGCTCGTTGAGAATGTATGAATGTGTGTTTATAATATTTCTATGAATTTATTCTCTTTCTCTCTGCTCACAACCGCACATCCGCAATTCATGAATCAGTTTTTCTCCCGTTCTTCCGTATTTTTCTCTTTCCCCAAAATCTTTCCTTTCACATACGCGGCACAACCTACACTCTCTCTCGTACAAATGCATGTAATTTACTCTTATTTTTGGTAATGTTTATACAATCAAAAGCAGGAACACGTTACTTGTAATTGTAGTAATGCATAATGGTGTGCTGTGTACTACAACGTAACGTCTACAACTATTCAAACCCTATGTACACGCAGTGCTAATCATTCGGTGTTCTCACTTTGAACCTGTAATAGCAGTATATAGTACGGTTAACTTTAACCGGCAACGCTTACCTGACCCAGCTGACCAAAATAATACAAAATGCTCTTGCATTATAAATCCATAGAGCTTTATTAATGTTGCCAAACCTCTATGCAAATAAAAGTGAAAAGAAGGCCACTTGGTTCGATCAGACCACCCAAGGCCTCCACTCTCAATTATTACCACCCCATCTACACCACCTCGACAGGAGCGTTGCTCATTGACTGTAATTGAATAAACCATTCATTCTTCTCCTATACATTGAGAAGCCTCAAAACTCAATCGAGTTTGAGACAGAATTTTTTGTGAGCGTATATTATTGTGTGGCGAATCTCTATTAACAATACGAACAAAATAGCAGAAGTTCTAAAGATAAGCTTATAATATAAAATTCAGTTCACCCTTCCGTTAATGGTCAACCAGGCAATTACTTAAGATACATCTTGTGAATTTACATAAAGCTTCATAAACATTAATTGTTATTCAGAGTGTAAAAATTGCGTATAAAGAAAGGAATAATTGATTTCGACACTATCTGAATAACTTAAATGCATATACCTAAATATCAGTTGTAGTATGAAAAAGTATTCAGCATATTTTATGAGACAAAGAATGTCTACTTTCTATAAAGTATACTACATAGTAGTAGTAGTATTTAGTAGTAGTGCAATTAGTCATTCATTCATATACTTCATTTGAGCCACAGGAAAATGAATGAAGATACCGCTAAATCAACAAAATACATTTTATCTAAGTATTTTCCTTTGTTCTTTCGGTCTTTTTAGTAAAAGGTCTAATGATCGGTTATGTAGTATCTGTATTTATTTATCGAAGAATGTTATTCCAATGTTTAGTACAGAGCATAAGGCAATGCTTTTGAAAAAATTCAGCGCACATCAACGGGCCAAAACATTTGGAATTAGCAATATTATTGCTCGGATCATGCTCTGATTTAACCAGTTTGTTTTGCGGTTTACAGTGTAAATATAAAATATACTAGAAACAAGTACCGTTCTGCATGTATTTTTCAATCAGTAACATTAGCATTATCATACATAGGTACTTTCATTATTACCATGAGATTCAATGGGTAAGTGTCGGTCATAAATTAAGATAATTCTCTAGTGCCCACAAACCAGAGCCAGATCGAATTTTGGGCATGCGTGTTAATTTTTATGTCCAAGGCAATTCTGTAGTGTAACTACTGTAGCAATTGTAGGTTTATAAAGGGATTGAGACTTTAGATTATATCATGGCCTACATAAGTGTGGCCACACTCGCCACACGCATATTCACACTGCCAGCACTCAGCACTTAGATGTTGTAAAAATATTTTATGTAAACATTATACAATTTACAATGTCAGTGTTTTTATTTGTAAACATTACACGAAGATGAAACAGTAGGATTTAGATATGTTTTATTATTATACAAATTGTAGGGTAGAATGGGAAAAAGATGTGTCGATAGAGAGAAACTGCAGCGTGGCCTTTGGAATGGCCATGAAAAGAAGGACAAGAATAAAAGAGGTAAAGCTAAAAAATGTTGAGATTAAAGGAAGTGAGGCAAACGGAACCTTTGGTCAATTTTGCTGATAGGATTTTATACAAATAATTCCTATTACTGTTACTATTTGTATATACTTTACACTACAGTACTGTATACAGGAGAAGTGTGGCAGTGTGAAAACTGACAAAAGAGAAAATGCATCGTTGGGATTTCTTTTAAATATGTGTTGTAGCCTTGTTTTGCCATGACATGGTTACAAGAAGAAGAAACCCACAAAGAGACAAAGGATTCGATTTTAAAGATTCGATTTATTTATTGGGGCAGAATTGAATTTAAGAGGACAATCTGTCTGAGTGAGTGAATCCTTTCCATTGCACCCCTCCCCCATTGAAGCATACACATACAGAGACTACACACAGAGTTTCGTATTCCAACATTTTAATGCATTCATAGAAATCGTTTGAGGAATATGTGGAGCCTGTGGAGGATGTGGATGCGTGTGAGACGAATGAATGTTGGAAATGTGTGATGGTGGTTGAATAAATAGTGGTGATTTGGTGGTAGTGTTGTAGAAGTGGCCTGGAAGAGAGCGGCAGTCAATCTGGGAAGTCTGTTGACTGAAATTGCGTAGGAAGATAATTGGGATTGTTAATTAGCGAGGAATGCTATTTTTCACGTTAAGTCGCTTGTTGTAACAAGGTTAGTGTATGGGAGAGTAGATTGTCATGAGTAATTACTTTTGTGACCAACAAGACACAGCTCAGATACGGAACCAGAACCAGTCAGTCTTTTCACAAAGTGTGCGATGAAATGAAAAGCAGGAGCGTCGTTTTGTGCTCTTCTTGTCTCGTGTTTTTCTTTGTCACTCTTCAGCCAAACAAGTGTGTTGTGTTGTATGTGCTGTGTGTGTCTGGTGTGTGGCTCTTCACAATGACTATCTTCTCTCCCACCATTTAATACTACGTGTGTTTCCTCATGGTATGTTCTTATATAAGGACGCTGTTGTGTATTTGTATATCGTTTGAAAGTACGTTCTGGTGCTGCCGGTGTGGTAGTTGGGTTTTCTCTGGCCAGTACTAGCGTTTGCGCTCGCACCTAAATTTTTCCGCATCGGCTTCCCATCCTTCTCTTCCGCCGTTACTTACGTCGCACAAGTATAATGCTATTGAAATTCGCACATTGGATCACTATAAGCTTTCTCCCACAGCTTTTCCATGCATTCACTTCACTATTTCTTTCGTCCCGGGTCGAAGTTTGGATTTTCGGATCGTTTCGGCACATAACTCGGATATACTACAGAATGTGTGTTATATGCATATATTGTATATTCTAGGACTAAGACACTACTATTACTATACCTATTTACTTGTAATACTTCTCTGTGTGTCGGAACTGTGTGTAGAAAGATTGGAGCTATGCCCGCTATAGCTATTATATTTGTACTTGTACTGACTATGACTATATACAGTATTTTCTTGAAGTTTGCTTCGCATCTACGGAAGCGAAATAAGTGTGAGTGAGATAGCAAAGAGAGAGAGAGAAAGAGCTGAGCAGACGGTGCAAAAAACTAAAGCCGTATCAAACTATTCCATACGAATACGAATTGGAAACAGAGTCCGTTCAGACTTTGAGACAGAGAGAGAAAGAGAGTAAAAGAGTCCGTAGAATGTTCCCAAGTCTGCAGTCGGTTCCTTTCGTTCCCTCTCGAAAGAACATCAGAGCATTTCACATACATCCCTCGTGAGCAGCTCACACACTACAACATTCGCTTTTCTCCACTGTATTCCACTTTTTCGTCTCGTCTCAGCCTCTACTGCTGCTTTTGCTACTACTACAACTACTCGGTGCCGTACTACCAACAAACGTACGCTCTTCCACTAAAAAGCATCGCAAGTCCAACGCAACCCTTCCTGCTCTCAGTTCTCATTCAGAGTCACAACGAAGTGCATGTGAACAACACAAACTCCGACAACCACTAAAAAGCTGTCGCTAACAACAAACAAATTTTACATCTTTATTTCTACCACGAACAGCACCTTTGTGATTTAACCGGTGCTGAAAGATCTATTTTTTCCAGTTTAATATTTACATTCACACAGCAAAGAGATACGGCTAATTGTCAAATCAGTGTTTTTGTTGCGTCCATAAATAGTTCGTGTTCATTGAATGGGAAAACAATTCCCATTTACAAAACCTGCAAAACTATAAAAATACTATTTATTATTTTGGGGCTTTTACCGTAGAGCTGCTATAGGATAATTGTGTGTTAATGTGTATTTGAAGAACTCGAACTCTGTATTAACACCTGTACCAGTCCCAGTAATATGTAATTTACTATAGACAACATCTCTTTGTGTGCTACCTAAATACTCAACACAAAACACATAATGTGCAAAGTGCATTTAGTTGAGTGACTATTTGTGTGTAAGAAAGGGAGAAATTTGCTTTGAACATTTGTGCCGGGTTAAACATCAAGGTGAGTCGAAGTGTTATATTGTTTCTCATTTAACAAACTAGCAAGTCCTGTTCTCAATGTCCATTTCTCATGTCAATGTCTATATTGGTCAAATTAATTAAATAAAACGTTAAAAGTTGTCTGTTGAAGTCAATATGAAACAGCAATGACTGTAGTACATTCATTTTTATAAAGGTTAATATAGATACCTACTTGTAAACTTGAAAGTAAGATAAGAAGTAAAGGCAGTGAGAAAATAGTTTTTGTGTTAACCTCTTGATACAACTTTGTTAGAACAACTGTTGTGCTAGAAATAATTTATTTATGTCAATACTGTTCACCCTCATTGTCACTTGTCAGTTGTACGATTGAAAATGTCATCAAGTTTCTCTTACAACCTGAAAACTAAATCTATGAAACTGTATTTGTAGTGAGACTTTGAATTTGTTGACACTTGGCTTCTACTGCAAATAAGTTGTGTGTTTAGGGTTTTGACTCTCTGTTTAACGGAGAGCACACTAGTGACTTTGTTGCATGTAACCAGGTTTGAGTTTAAATCAAGTGTTAAAATTGCACGGTAAAATTCCACAGAAAGAAAGACTGTGAATGCAAACTGTGCTTCGATGAATGATAATCTTCCCCTACTGACTTAATTTGCAGTTGATATCATTTAGCTGACTACCCCTACTATGAATACACACAGTGTGTCTACTTACCTCCATGCAATTGGTATTGGTACTCATCACAAAGTGAAACTACTACCTTAGGATTTCACTTGAACCATGTGGCACTAATAGAAGTTTTTGAGGATAAGAGTTTCATGGGGAATGAGAATGGGAGTTTTAGGTTTTGGTAATGGGAGCAGAATTAGAGGGCAATGGAAAGTAAAGGGAAAGTACAAAGCTGGAGAAAGAGAAAGCGGCTGTTTGAAGGAGACGGAGACAGAGACAGAGACTGGTCGACAAGAGAAGCGGCGTTTTAAGGAGAGTCGGGAAGAACTGCTACTAGATCACCCAGTCAGCGTATCTGTAAGTAGTTTAAATGAAAGTAGGACTCGTTGTCACAAGGCAAGGGAAGCGGATGAATAAATAAAATTAAATAAATACCCCTCGTTTGAGCCTCTTTAAATTCCCTCGAAATTACTTCAAACGTTCAACCAGGACTCTCTCTGGTCTTTGTCTTGAAAGCTTTTTCGCTAAGCAGAGTCCGTCTACTTGAACATCATAGACTTGTATCTCTATCTGCAGTCTATATATAGACTGAAGCCAACATAAAGAAACAGGGAATGAGATGAACGTTCTGACGATCGACTCTTATTTTCCCTTTGCTCTCAGCAGCAATACTCCTCCACTGTTGTTCGTCCTCCTATATGTGATGTGTGCTCCTTCCTACTATCGCAATACTGATGCTGTGTATAGAAATGTAATGTGCACTCTGCACATCAAGTTCGTGTGTTCTGCACATACTGCGAAGGATGTAGACAGAATACAGAGAGAATACTTACTTACTCACTACTACAGATCTGCGACTACCGTTGTGTTGATGTGCAAATAACCCACATTACGCTAACCTCCTTGCACCACCACTAATACCCAAGTAGAATGGCAACACTCGCTCCCGTCTCCCCATGCTACACAGACAGAGACATATCAAATACAGCACAACAAGCCTTGCTCACATATACGCAATCCAAGGCAATAGGAAGTGTATTAGAATAAATGCTGTGAGTATAAGTGCAAGTATCGTAATATTGTTCTGTATAGAGTTCTTGTTGGCTGTGGCTATAAATGCATGTGTAGACATTTAGGAAAGGAAACAAGAAGTTAGAGTCTTTGCGGTTTTCCATAGAGAGAAGAGAATTAAGATAGCATTTCCATTACTTTCTTTCTACACTCCTGTTACGAATGTTGTACTATTAACACACAGTTTTGTGGAGGAAACACAGCGTGCTCCTCTCCGTCTATACCTACCACTAATATCTTTAAAGAGATTATTTTCTGCAACTTCTTCCCCTCTTATTCTTACTCTTACTCTTACCTAGACTCCTCTCTCCCTAGTTGTTGCAACTCCAACTCTCCACCTATAAATATATTACTTTCATTTATAACTTTCTTCTGCCAACTAATACAAAGTACCTCTCTGTCTCTCTAGCTCTAAGTACTCAAACACTGTTTACACAACATTATACTCCCCATAAGTCTATAGACATTTGTACATTCGCTTTTATACAATGGATTTACTGAGTAAATACACAGACACGAATAATGAGTTACAATTTCAGTTACCACCAGTGTAAATAGAGCAAAGAAAAGGATGCCCTGCAAATAAAAAGGAAGCTATTCGATTAATGTTTGATTAATATTCACAGATATAAACCAGCAAATGCCTATACAGGCAAAGTTTCAAAGCAAAGAAGTGGTGTAGCTCTAAATACACTGCAATTGTAGTAGTAAATGAAAGAGAAGCTTTCAATGGCAATGGAATCAATTGAGACGATTTTAGCAGTCGTGTCCAAGCTTTCAAGTTTCCTAAGCTTGTAAGTTCAGTGAAGTTTTTTGTATGTGGCTGTGTATGTATGTAGGGTAGATATTAGAGGTATATAGAGTGGTAGTAGCTTGTGCTTGATTCTGACAGTAGCGAAAGGTTGTCCAGTCGGGTGAGTTGCTAACTCCAGTTGACGGACTCGGACTGCTGTGATGTGATGCGGCGTGACAATTGGATTGAATAAATCAACTTTGCTTTTGGTTGCGTTACTTTAGGATGCTTTTATCTGGTCAAGGCAGGCAGGAGGACTGTCCAAGCTCAATGCTGCTCCTACATTCAACATTCAAGTCAAACTGAGTCGCGAATACACCGTCAACTGCTGCAATATAAACTATTCCCACTGTTACGAAACATAAAAAGCCTTGAACTCCTGATATTATCCCCAAGTATAAGTAATACGCGGGAAAGCATTATCCCATAGTCTATAGCTATAGAGGATCTGTAACCGAGTACTTTATAATATCTGAGTGGACTTTACATGTGTGCTATAGCAATATCAATTTAACATTTCAGTTATACAGCGCAGCGAGCAGCGGTTTCAAGCAAACAGTAGAATTGTATGCTGCAGTATTTGTACGTGTAAGGTAAACAGAATGGTAAGATGGGATTGGGACGTATAGGTATTTCAATGTGGAAGTCTGGTATTTCTAAGTAGGAGAAGAACAGACATTCGGAAGGCTTGGCTGAATGTTGACTCGGAAATAAGCCCCAGAGAAAACAAAGCCACAAAAGGATAGACAGACGGACATTTTACACACATACTGTGTACTTTGAGAAACCTCGTGCATAATTACATGCAATTCCACCACTGCCAGTTGTAGAAGGAGCAAGTGGACAGAAAGGAGAGAGGAAACGGAAGAATGATTTGATGCCATGGCAGGGCAATAGTGTCTGATGTGTACTGTGTACATCCGTTAATGTATTTAAGCTTTTGCAAATGCAAATAGTAATAATGCACATAAAGAAAACTCAAGGTTTAATCCATTTATTCATTTGGTGAGAGAGAGAGTGTTAAACGAAACGAGGGCTGCTCCAATCATAATAACAAACCAAAGGATTACGAATTACAAACAATTCATTACGGTTCAGTTTGAGTTACGATAATATCTCATCGTACATTATATTATAATGCTTGTCTGCTCCTTGCTCTCAGACTCCTATGTATGTTTTACTATGTAAAGTGTTTTATGCTGTACATCGCAATGTGTGTATTCGGCTGTATATTGCACTCTGGCAAGTTTAGTTTGTGTATCCGTCGTAGAGTCTGCTAATGCATTGTAAAACGAAATAGATGGATAGATAATATGCTAAAACACACACATAGGAGTTTTGCGGGTTGCTCGACTGGTACTAACACTCATGTTGTGTGTAGTGACTGTAGTGTACATACACTAAAAGAGTATATATACCACTACGTATATATAAGTAGCATGTAGGTACTCGTGTTGATTTTGCCCGAATGTTTTTTGTGTGTAGCATTTAAACCAGATGAGATCAACCACCATTGCACTGCTAGTAGTGAGCCACTGCCAAGTCATTGGACTTTACTGCTCTGCTCTACATGCATTAATCTCGCATTCACAATCCGTGTTCAAGAGAGAAATGTGGGAAGGAGTGTGACAGAAAGGAATATTAGACCTCAATAGAAATATTACAACTTCTACAACCATATCCGTATAATATTTACAATACTATCCTCAATGCATGCGCATGCAATTTAATATTGACGTTGTATTTATATTCGTTGTTGTAAAGACGTGAAAAGAAAAGGCGGAGATTCAGAGTGGGTGATTGTATGCAGAAAATTGGGAGTGAAATGAAATTGTCGTTTCTGCTTGGTTCGTTTGAAGGACAAACTGTCAACGAGCGGACGGAAAGCGACCTGAGTTTCAAATTCGTCTTTTAAATCAGATATTTCCTGCATGACCTTAGCGTGTAGTCTAATACTAGAGTCAAGAGTAGACAGAGTAGTAGAAGCAGTGCATAAAACTGAAACTGAGCTTTATTGCACTGCTGTTGTGTTGTGTGGTATTGCATTATTGGAGTTTGGAGAAGGAGAGAGATAGTGCATGAAAGAAATGGAGCCGTTGAGTTTGAATTGATTGAAGTAAGGCGAGAGAGAGTGCCTTGGTTTATGGCAGACCTATGGCAATTCCAAGTGCAACTACTCCTATTTGTGTTTTCAACATTGGATGGTGTGGTGTTGTGTTGTGTGAGTACAAGTCTCTTGAGTCGATTCGTATTTTATTCGAAAATCGTGTGAGGCAATGGGAATGGCAATAGGCGAGGCCATCACGTCAGTGTTTGCGCTGATATAATGTTAAAGAGGGCAAAGTCGAGTCAAGCCAAGACGACTGCAAGGAGCCAACAAACCGACTAAACCAGAAGAGAATCAACCAACGAGCCGGTGGAATGGCAAATAATGTTTGTTTAATGAAGATTTTGAAGAGGAACCATTTCCTTTGACTTTCGGCCTTCCGTTTCGTTTCCATCCATATCCACCATCCGCAACAACACCGCCACCATCCCTGTCTCTCCTGTGATAATGCCCCATAATAATATCATCCTGCTCCACGTACATACCATTTATTTGTAGTACTAGTCCAGCAGTCCAGGATCCAGTCCAGGAGGCATGCAGGCAGAGGCAGTAAGGATTCTTAGCTGTAGTTTAATGTCCTGTGCTGGAACTGGAACTGAGTCACTTTGAAAGAGACGAAAAGCGTCGTCGGACAACAAGGAAGTCTATTTGAAACTCTTGGTGCTATTGTGGTTGTGATCGGTTGAGTGGTTTTACAGTTGTGCATCCCACTCCCAAATTCGGATCAATCATATATACATACATAACATACCAAACAATCTACCTACATTTCCCGAGAAGAGAAGAATAAAATTATAGTCGTAGTGCAAACAGTAGAAGCCTTGGTCGTCGTTGTGCAATTCTCGGAAGACGGTTGTAGTTGTAGGGCTACCAGGGAAAGTAGACGTAGGCAGGAGTATTCTGACAGGGGAGGATAGAGTTTAAGTGTGTGTAGTATAACAAAGGCCTTGGCTAGGTAATGTAAGCGGAGAGCAAGACAAAGCTTAGTGGAGCATTTTGGGCAGAGTTCTCCTCTCCTTTGGCTCGTCCGTCCGGGGCATTGACTTGAGTTGGCATTGCAAATTGCATCAGAGATCACATCTTTAGTGTATAGACATCATCTCGAGAAACTGTGTTACGGTCCACCATTCAACTCAGCATTGCTCGCCTCTTTACATTATAGTCCAACCCATGGAAAGATAAGGAGCACAATAGACAGGTCTATGTATAAAACGGGTCTTAATAATATAACACCGTGCTTACATATAAAGTAAAAGATATCTGGAGCTGAGTGAGGAATTATAGAGGCTCCTGTCGTCTTTTCTTGTATGCGTCTCTCTCCGCCTCATGCACTACTCACAAAACACTATTTGGGTTGCTCTATGTGTGTCATATAAAGAAAATAAGCCGGAGGCCGTTTATTTCAGTGTCCCAGTTTACAGAGTCCATGCAAACTGTTTGCAGCTGATATTATAATATAAGACAGTTCAATAAGTACGTCTGTTTCTGACCTGAAAAAGTTTCGAGGGGAAATCGAGAAAAGGGAAGAAGGAAGAGGAAAAGGGGAAGTTGGCTTACAACAGGACTTGTAGTAGATGTAGGATTTGGCTGACGAGAGTTATCAAAGCTGAAAAGAGCTGAAATTGTAAGTGATTCGAGTTGAGTACACAGTAGACTTGAATTTCTACACGAAAGAGTTTGAAGCTTGTCGTATAGAGTGGAGTAAAACGAGAGGAAAATCCGAGTATTATATTATTACTAATGCTAAGTGAAGGAAGCCTACGACATAACTTAATATAAGTTTGTACAGTGTGTAGTGTACATACATCCATTCCACCTTATGCAGAGCTAGGAGTTACAGAGCAAAGGTAATAATATTATATAATATGATGTATTTTATACATTTCTAGCCAGAAGGACGAAGCATCGGATGCTGATGCTGCAACACACTCAACTCCGTGTGGCAGATATTAGTGTTTGTGAGTAGTGGAGGGGACTTGACTGGATGAGACATTTCTAGGAGCGTAAGCTGAACATCACATCAACAGAAGTGAAGGTGAAATGTGTGAACCTTGTGAAAGTGGCACGGCTGGCTTCAACTTCAAGTGCTCCACATCCACATATATATTTGCACGACTACTTCCACTTCCACTGGCAACTGGAGCATCGCCACACCACTACACTCTCGCTCCTACTACCACCACCACCACCACCAAAAGTGTCTTTTCATCCTCCACCACCACCACTACACTAATATAGTCCTCCATACATACACTGCTTCTCTGTGCATTCATATCCGTCTAAAGTGTATGTGCAACGATTACTACACAAGAGCAAAGCAAGCAAACTCTCCACAAGTCCACACAAACACATTCGTACACGGGAGTCCCACTCTCCCAGTTAAACTGACTTCTGCCAACCAGGAATATCTATGTGAATGTGAATGTGAATGTGACGTCTGAAGCAAACGCCAAGTTCCGATTTCAATATAATCTCTTTCTCCCTTTCAATTCACAAAGTCCTCATTGTGTGTCTTGTGAATGCGATTCCGTTTTCAACTCAAACTCGACTTGTAAACTAACAAAATTTAAATTTCAACTTTTGTGTCAAGTTGCAGAGTTTGGTGGAGAAAGTGCGTGAGAGCATTTTCGAATCCATGTCACATTATATTATTTAACAGTTGTAGCTGAAGTGAATGGCGAGTTCAATGCTTATCACCCAAATGAACACAACTTTGGCTACAAGGTATAAAAGGAATGAAAATCAACTCATAGCATGTTGTAAGAACAGGGAGACAGAGAAGGACGTTTGAACTCGGAGAAATCCGGTAGTTTTGTGTAGTCTGTGCAGAACTGAGAGAAATTCAAAACCGTCACTTACCTACACCACACAATTGCTGTGTCTAGACTCAAAGAGCGGACTCAAAGAGTGGAGGAGCAGTGTGTGGACAGACACAAACGCAGCAACTGCTACGCGTCCAACATTTTCAACATTTTCTGTGTGTAATATTATTAGCAACTGTTAGCTCTCTGCATTTACACATGACACCAGCCCTACGTTCTCCAACCAAGTCTATGCATACTGCGAATACCAGGACTTTGCAATAATTTACCAAGCTTTTCCCGTAAATCTAACCACAACTGCTGGCTACCTATCACTAAATATTCACCTACTACGCCTGAAACATTTGTACCACATCGTTATTAACCAGGCACATCCACACAACCTACGTACAGTTACTTGAAAACTAAACTACTAACTGTTTAGCCCAATTGCAAAGAACATTCTTTTCACTATACACTCTCTACTTACACAACGTAAACGCTTGGGATGTTATTCGTCTGGCAGTGAAAGAATCTCGGAGGATTATACGCTAGCACACGAGTGTTGTGGGTCTCGAATGTACTTTGTGCAACTTTTGTTTATATCTGTGTACTCTGTTGAATTCCAATACTCACATTAGTCACATTACGTAATAGGTCTACTCCACAGTCCACAGTGCTAAAACCCTTTACTAACTTGTAACTACTATCAGTCTGAATGTGAATACCAACTTTTTCCGCTTGCTAACTTTTGCAAAACCATTAAGCGTGAAATAGGTCCAGTGAATTGTAAATTACGTTTAAACACTGTGTGAAACGAATGTGTGACTTGAAACCATCTGCCCAGTCGCCCATAAAATGTGCAATAGGTTGGGAAAAAACTGAATAGATACATTCACACTCACACACAATTTTGTTGGTTGTTGGAAAGCTCATACAAATACTTTGGTTTTCTCACTCGCACTCAACCTACATTTCAGAGATGACACGAATTAATTTGGATTGTTGTTGACTGTGGTGGTTGAGCTGTTTAGATGTTTTAATTCTCCAGAGCAAATAAAACTTCATTTCTCCCTGGATTTTACCTGGGGCCATATAAAAAACTAATAAGGAAGGAAGGCTAAGAGTTTGTAATTGCAAATGTGTGTCTCAGATGTACATTACATTTACAACTAACTAAAAGACAACAGCACAAGAGGGAAAATAAAAATCTGGTGCTTAGAAACGACTACTACAAGACACTAGCATCTCATCCGGATTAATTTCTATTGCAGGATCTAGTCCCATCCTCCATCCAGCAGACTCCACCATGAGACAGCTACATCAACTTCTGAACCCTCTGTCTCGACACTCACATCATCACAAGTCAAGCATCATGAAGATGAGATTCCATCTGCTCTTCCTATTTGCAGGTAAGTTGTTGAATTATTTATTAAATGCATGTGTTGTACTGTAGATACCTATGTCACATTCTCCCTCGAGGATTCGGGCAAAGAATTACTTCCATGTGCGGGATTCCATTCTCATTACGAGGATCGTGCACAGGGGTGCTTCCCGGATTACAATAATCCATTGACACACTAAACTCAAATTACAGACATACATAATATTATTTTATAACATCGGGCACACTTGGTGCTTTATGGGATAGTTGTAAGTGTGTCTGCGTTGTGGTGTTTTGTACTTAAAAATTTCCTCCTCCCACATGCTCTCAAAGTCCAAACACCGATATGTGGATTACGTATATTTCAAAGTCCGGAAAATATACTCAAACGAGAGTATATATATAAATAGTAGGTATACACACCAGTGTTGTACATGCAGACATACATTTACATTTACATACCTACGATCCCTAGTAATACATTCATATACCTACATGCCGTAGATGTAGTATTACATAGTTTCATCAAACACAGCATAAATTGCCACGTAAATATGCATTTGTCCAAGTCTACGGGTGTAATATCGTTGGGAGAGACAGATACAATTTGCAGAGTAATTTTGATCAGAGTAAAATCGGATTTTGTTGCTGGGAATGTTGAGAACTCGGAAGCAGCAAGAGTCAAACTACTCGACTTGAGTGATGGAACAGAGCCGGCGGAAAATGAAATGAAAATACACAACACAGTTCGTACACGCAACACAGCAGCATCACTCCTTCACCATACCATTCTTCACTTTTCAATTTGCAATTACGATGAAATGAAATTTTGCTCGGGAGCATGAATTCCTTTTTATAGGGGCTGTGCTTTCAATTCAACTCAACACACAGAATCTATATTTATTATATTATGTAGGAATAAGTAGGAGTAGGTGGGAGAGCACAGAAACACAATACGTAGCAAGTACCTACTACAACATCGGATACGTAGATTTCATTATTATTTAGGTCATAATAATATTACAGCCTATATGTGCACTCTGTGCATTATGGAGCTCTATGTGTTGAGTGGGCCAAGTGACTGAAGTATAGTAAATGCGACTCACGTAATTAAAGGGAAAGCTGGGCATTGCCATGCTTCTGTTGAATTTTACATTTGAAATGCGATTGTAAATCTATTCAAGGCTTGACGCTGTGTCGCCTATTCATTACGTCTTGCATGTATTGAGTGCTGTAGTGTGTGCCAGTCTAGTTGTGTGTGGCAGGACTACTACGTATTCTCTTCAATTCAAATTATGTCATGTGCACGGTTGCTCATTCCATTCTCTTTCTCCGTGTATGTGAATGTGTATGTGTAGACTAATCCCCCGTGTGCAAAGTGTACATAAGAGAAAATTTTATTTGCCGGCTAATCGAGTGCCGTTGCTTCGTCTTTATTTATTTACTTATTCACATGCGCCTTCTTCGTCTTATTCCGAATGCCTTTGCCTTTGTTTGTGGCTCAGCATTTGCAAACTTTCGTAAGTGACACATTAAAATTTTTATTATGAAAGCCGCATTTCCACAGGAATACTCTGTTATTATGTCTCGGCGTGTATGCAATATACTCTCTCGTCTTTGAGTTTTTGTGGGAAATTGCACACTTGGATAAAGTTACGACCTCAGGCTTCAGGTTAGTTCACTTGACTATAAACGTCAAGAAACTTTGTTTCACTTTAGACTTAAAGTCCGGTCGCGCTGAGTGAGAGCAGCAAGGACATAACAACAAGAAACAACTGCCAAGACTCTAATAAATACATACTCGTCCCGGTACTTGTATTATGGAGCAGAATAATATTCTGTGTGGTATTTATGGACTCACGTACAGCTCTCTCCCTCTTTTTACACACACAACAGCAAAACCCATCAAAAAATGTGCAATGTACTTTGCTAAAGGTCAAAACAGCTCAAACACAAAATATGGCACTATGCGGTATTTTAAGATTAAAGGAAAAACAATGTTGTACTACCACCACCACGTTAATACAGTGTATGCGAACGTATTTAGTTGTAGCGCTACGGACTGCCTTATAGACGAGGATAGGCCTGTTTAACTCAATATTGTGTTTCTTTATCAGAGTATTACTATTGTGTGCACAACACAAAGTATGGAGTATCGATCAGAAGATTTTGAGTTTATAAAGTGAGTGAGTATATAGGGAGGTGGATTTATAGCTTAAAGTGCAATACAGAGCAAAACAAAGACTGCGGCGTATGTAGCGTAAAAAGAAGTGAAGCCGGAACGATATCGAACACAGAAGAATGTGGAGATAAAAGTGGAGAGAACAGAGCAAAAGTTTTGGTTTTTCCACTAGAATTAATTATACTGCTACATTTAGCGTTAAGATAACGATAATGTTCACATGATTTCAGTTTACTAGCGTTAAGCACCAAGGCACTGCCTTTGTTGGTTTACTTTTTATTTGACTTTAGTCGGTTGTGTTTTGTGTGTGTTTGGTTGGACTGCGAGTATATTTTATGAGCTTGTGTAGTATGTGTGTATTGGCCTTATGTTGCCCTGGCCCTGTAGCACTACATAATATTAGTATTGCAGCGTAACGGACTATTGGAAAATGAGCTCCTGCTTGACGTTGAATTCCTTGGATCGATTGCCAGAGGATTTATTAGAGCCTTCTGCTCTCTCGCTCTCTCTCTCTCTCTCATGTACTCTACTCCTATACAATATTTTTACTACTTACAAATACATACCACCACACTAATACACATAATGCAACGACTACCTTACGTTGCGACGTGTAGTGTTCTTCAGCTGAATTGAACTGCTCCTTATACTCTGTATCTCTGTGTGTACATATATCAAAGCTTAGCCACTTTAGCCAACTGGATGGAATTTAAGAAAGAAGAAAGCTACGAGAAGACCTGCGAGAGTCAGTCAGAGAGAGAAAAAGAGGAGTTGTAGCAGCAGTCCAGGATTCAAGCCAATAATACAATATCCTATAATGTAAATACCTCTATAAGATCTCCCTTCCTCTCCAACATACAACAACACGTCTCTACATTCATATTATGTTCCGAGACTAAAAACTACACACATAATAATACACACTGAGAAACTTTACACTACATTCATCCTTGTTTCTATATAAAGACATGGGAGATGTAGTGAAATCTACTCAACCCGTCCCTTCACTTCCTTTTTTAGATCTTTGCTACTTTCTGCAGTAAACTACGCGAGCGTGTCTATAAACTATTTTTTAACTAGTCTCCTACTATCTGTATATGCCGCCAGTTTTCTTACACAGCTTTAACTTTTCTACTATACTGAGTTAAACATGAATATATGTTTCGTTCGATGAAAGCACAGAATAGACACTCCAACAAATGGCATACTTATATAAATTCTGCTATATCCACACAATTGCACTACATCTATACAGTAGAAGTACTAGGACACTACACATTGGTTACGCAGTTCTAGCGGAGTATTAGTTTTTGAATGCAGGCTGTAACGGGAACTTTCTCCGATATTTTAAAGCATGAAATGTACTGTGTGTGTATGTGTGTTGTTTCACTATATACGTGCTGTGTGGTGCTACACTGATGTATAGTGAGTATAGGGTGGTGGCAGTGCTGAGGAAAGATAGAAGTAGGAGAACATGTAACTACAAATGAAACTGGAACATGTTATATTTACAAGAGCTGCTTCTTTCCACTTTCTACAACGACTACTGCTAATGCTACGTTACACTACTTGCACTTGTTCTGTAATAGTACGAGTACTCTGAACTGACACAAAAAAAGAAGTGCCACATATAATATAATGTAATACAATAACTCTTCGGGATTTCTCAACTCCTCCTATTTCTGCTGGTGTTCTCTTGTTGGCCTAGTTGAAATGAAAGATGAAGGACTAACGACGAAGCAATGTTGTGACAGAATAACTGAAGAGATACAAAGCTATTTTCTGAAAGGGGAGGATGAACTGAACAAAATCCCAGATTTGTTCTACTAGTGCTACAATCTGCGTTTTATTGGGGCTGTGTTGTAGGTGGTTGTACAAATTTGAACTTTCATTCAGAGTAACAGCGTATAATCTAAGCCTAATATAAGGAATTTATTATAACAAGCCGTAAGTACATTTACGGGTACGGCAGTCTCAGCTTGTAATCGTAATTCTATCTCTACCTGCCCTCTGAGAAAAAGTGCTTTGTAATATGCTATCAAATACAAAATGCAGCTATATACCTAAACCTAAGTCGTGATACGCAATTACCTTATGGATCTTCATGTTAGTTATTTTGCTATTATACGTAGAGTGTTTTCTGTTTTACTGCGTACGGTTTTAGTTGTGTCGGAAGAAAGGCTATTTATTTGGGAGAGATTCCCCCATGTGATCTCACAGGAGAATACAAGGGAAAAAGGATAATAGAATTTTTGTTGAGAAAGTGATTATCCCTTTCCCCTCGTCTGCAATGTAATGTAATGTAGTTCACTAATGATACTTGTATTTTGTATAACGAGTAGTCCTATAACTTTCAAACAAGATACGAAACCAACAAAGAAAAAAGCCTTTACTTTCTACCATAAAGCATGTTCTAAGCTGCATTGTACAAGTATATAGTGCAATCTAATAATTCGCTGCTGTTTCTCTTTACAATAAAAGACTAGTTTACACACACATTTGGTCGGTTTAAGCCATGTAATTCCCCACTTTATGTGTGTTACTCAATACACAATTTAACATATTACTCCACAATAACCGACCTAGGTAAAAATTGCTGTAGGAAAGACAATTTAACCATCAGTTTTAGCGTAAAAGGAGCTTTGAAACGACAAATCAATCAATTAATATGCCCGCTTCTACAATAGCTATAGTAGTACATATTGTGTAGTGTATCTACATACCTAATATATTAAAAAGACATGTATTGTAGATTTGGTGGACACATTTACAGATTATGATTACGAGGAGTGCGTAAAGCAGTTCGTGCATTGTCGAACAAGAAACTGCGTATAGAAGTTGGACAAAAAATCTGAGATTTTTTACATATTGGTGAGTATAAATGATTGAGAAAGGGAGAGTATAAATAAGTGATATGATGTGGAATGATGTAATCAATAAATAATTGAACTCAGTGAGCCTTCTCTATTTCGTAACTGAAGGGAGTTGAGTGGAATGGAATGGAAAAGACGAGGGGGAAGACGATTCTGATGAGAGGACGACTCGAAGACTCTCTGGACGGCAACTCCAGTCGCACGCTAATATTAATAACTCACAACACAACAGCCAAACACACTCCTTCTTCTCATATCATGCACCATGCACCACAATCAAATGTGTATTTATCATATAAAATACCCATGCTCCTTTCATAATAACACGTTTCGGTACCTACTGCCTAAATAATATCATGAACATATCAACCAACTCTGCAGCTGCAATCGACTATTACATTTCCAAGTTTCGTTTACCTTTGCTCTATAAATAAAATGACAAAAACAAAACAGTACTTGTAGAATTGAGATATACAGAAACACGGGAAATACAAGCATAGCGGGTGACATTAATGTGCATTGGGCTCGTGCATGTATAGGCCTAGCTAAAAGAATGGGGAAGACGATCGAAGACATAAGAATGGAAAGTATAATAATAATAATGACGGTAGAGTGGGCAGAAGGAAGTGGTTTCACGGGGGATGAGCCATTGTAATAACAAAGCCAAATATCTCTATTAAATACCTTACGCACTTTTTCATGGGTAGAAGAACAGTGTAGTGATATGAATGACAATGTTAAGCCACGATCTGTACAATATGCAAGATGTATTCGGGTGGAATGCATTCGCGTCCGTTTCACTGCGTGTTTCCCTTTTCCTGCATAAGTAGAGTTGAGCGAAAATCCTTTTAAAAATGTTGGATAGAGTTCTTGCTATTACTTATATTTAGATTTGCCAAGTTACAAGTTATGATGTGCTATAGCCAGAGAATTATGAGGAAAATGACTAATGCAAGGACAGAGATTGTTGGGGACAAGAGTTGTGTGTATTTGTTGGTGGTGTGAGTAGGTACAAGAGAAAGAGAGGCAGAGATGGCAATTTCAACGCGTAATTTAAAATTCAGTACGCACCAATAGCAATAAATAAAGGAGAGAGAGTGTGTTCCTGTATTTCACTGTCGTGGCTCATCGTGTCGTTTCACTCCAACTCATTTTTGACTGTCTTTGCCTTGTTGCATCTTAATTTTTACGCTCGTCGGAAGCTGTCAAAGAAATTTCCCGATCTTCATTCTACATATGTAAATGTTCGTACTTATCATTTTCCCAAACTCGCTTCGTCGCTGTCAGAGGAAATCTTCATAATGGTGATTCTGTGTGGAGCATTTGTTGGAGTAGTCAGTAGCCTTCAATGGATTTTGCTTGCATAATATAAAAAGTAAAGCACTGAACTGAAAACATGTTCCAAGAAATGCTCCGCAAACTTAACATAATTAATATTTTTGACTGAAAAGGTAGTTTGTCATGCGTTGACAGCTTCTCTTCTAAATATATCGATTCCCCCGGTTCTTACTTAATGCTTAATACGAATGATGGAAGGAGAGCTTAAGCTATGTGGGTCCGTGGATATTTTGCATCGTTGAGTGAAACCTGAAAAACATCACTTTTGAATTCTAAGTATAATGAAAGGAGGAATTTATATACGAAAACCATTCAAATGAATTACTGCGGAACATCACTGGTCTAATGGTAGATAGTGAACATTATGATGCATCTGTTAAGGAGTTTTCATATTTAAGCTCAAATTTGACTGTGAGCTACTCACGTATTATAACTTGGTGAAAGAGGCATTCTATTCATTTTTTATTTCTTACATCTGTCCTCTTCTGTTTCATCATCTTCACTCATGTCAAGTCTCATCATTGGAATCTTTCTCAGAAGTAGTTCATTCATTCATTTTGTTATCTGAGTCATTCAAATCTCTCCATCGGAAATCCGCTACCCTTCTTACCCGTCTCAATGTTGTATGTGTTCACTGTCTTCAATTCACTCCAAAGAGTCGTCTTCGTCTTTCATTTCCCTTTATTATTTGGGAATCCTTTCATGTCCTTAGTCCTTGCCATCCATTCATATGCACACAAATTTTGTTTTTACTCAAACGGAAACATGTACCATTCATAGGAATGCAAGTGCACGTGTATTAATAGCATTCAAGAAGCACCTTATATGGATTTCATGACTATTCGAATCCACGGTTGCGTATGCTCATTTTATTATCGTTCAGATATTTGCCTGTGACTCATTTGTCCGAAAATTTACTGAAAATTTGTCTATTCATCGATTGAGTCATCATTCGTCTTTAATATTAATTGAAATGAAATGAACTCCTTTTCAATTTGTGTACATGTGCGTGTAAATAAATGCCCAGCAAGTATCTCTGGCCTTTGTGTTCATTCTCACAACTTTTTGCTAATAGACATTACATCGCATAGACAAATATGACAAAAGGGGCATTTGGTGTACTCAATTCGTAAATAATGTTCTTTTCTTATTGACAAAAATGTATTAGCTTGCTCGTGTTTTTAGGCAACTATTATATCTACCCTTTTTCATTTTTTGGACTTTTTATGCTTTGTGTGTTAGAAAAATTGCGTCGAGATTTATGATCAATTTTGCGTTTATCTCTGTCAAGATTACACAAAGCAGAAAACGGAACTCAAAAGTACATGGAGATTCCATTTGCATTTTTACACGGTCTTTTCTGAGTATATACGGAATATATTTTTACAGTATTTACTTTTATAGGACCAACATCGGTAGTATTTCAGTTTTACTCGTGTTACATTTGAGTTCTGTGAATTTGAATGAAATACGTTTAGTTTTTACATGTCTGACGAAGCGCTATAAATTTGGTGATGGTTCAATTATTGATGAAATAGTCTGTCGGGTTGTGTAAGCAGAAACGGAATATGCAAATTGATGCAGCAAACAGCAATTGTTCGGAAGAGTACTTTGAGTGTTCAGTTGGAATTGTTGACGGTTCACATTATTTAGCAATTTCATTGAGCTCTTTAGTCTTTACATCTCTTTAGTTGTAGAAATAGCGTCTTGTATTTTGCCAGTGCATTTGAGCGTCCTTCGTGAAATCGGAAACACATATGTCTCTGCTTATATCTAACTGCCGTACTCCACTCCTTACATATCTAAGCCATTTGTAAATCCAATGAAATTCCATGGATATAATGAATTACTGCTAGTGCCTGTTACACATTACACGTAGTGTATGTGCACATTGTACAGATGTAAATATGCACTACGTACATTCACTTGCTCTATATACGTGGAAAGTTGTTGGGGCACATGTTCGCCTGTCTCGCTCTGTGTGCTATAAAGTTCGTTACTGGATGAGTTGAGGAGTAATTTCCAGCAACGGCTGCTCATACGATACTCTACAAAAAATCTCACATTAGTAACTGTACATACGAGTATAATTTGAGTATTTCTTTATTCCGTCCCATTTAACTCCGCAGTAATAGGATTACATTGTGTTGTATTACTCTTCTCTGAGTCTCCTTGCATTACTTTCCTTTCCTCAGCCTTTTCCCTACCCAACACAGCACACAGTCCTTACGCTACTCAGACGCTCTAAGTTAAAACTGTATGGCAAGGGAATTACTGTTGTGTTGTGTGTATGAATATATGTGCATGTAGGTACTTCACTTCCTAAGTCGATAGTTTCAAATGGAAATGTGTTATAGTTATGTTATATGTGTGTATAGAGTTTATATTTTATACTCCCATTAAACTTCTTGCTTGCATGTGCATTTCTCTTATACAATGTATATACTGCTCGCTGTCTGAACATATCATACGTGTAAACTGTACACCAACTATACGTACGTGTGTATAGACATAATAACATATTCTATCGAATTTGATCTTACGTGTTGTACTATGTAATCCACTTTACTTTTAACGTTCAATCTTAGCGATTGAATTCATGTCATAGTTATTGTGCTGGAGCAATCGATTCTATTTAAGTGATCGAGCAACTAGAGCGTGTCAGGCATGGAGATGTAAATGTAAAGTAAAGTAAGTCAGAGCTTTTCTCAATCCAAAAACCTATAATACACAGCTTTATCGTATCAGCAGGGCTATAAATAAGGATTTAATATTATGTGTGTATTTTAATGCCCATTAATGTGTAACCGAATTTAGATATAATAATTTACTACACTGTGTCCTCTGCTAATGCATTAGCTCACTGGAGAAAGTGATGCTTTGATTTATGTTCCCAAATATCTGCACTAGTCGTCCTGTGAGTGCTAAGACCTTTCTCCCACAATTTACTTGGGCAATGAAAGGATGCGCTTAGCTGATAACACAATTCACCCAAGTATTTGTACTCTTCCTCTCCCAGTATGTGTACACTATATCATAGGTACGACATAACAATGTGCACAAAGTTTATTGAGTTTCCCTGTTCGAGTTTACAGATCGGAAGGAGGAGAATAAACCTCGCAAATAAGTTTCGAAGGCCAAGAGTCCTTTTCGTGGGCTATGATCTCTCCTTATACTAGGACATGGTGCACTCCAAACACACCACACACTAAGCTCATTACTATTCCGAAAGACACCACACAACGTTGCATACAGATTTCTAATAAATCTATGTATGCCTAAATTCGAGACTGCATACCACACACAGACATTAGACAGGATGATTTTTGTTTTCTGATGCTTGTACACGAGAAACAAGGAGCAAGTGAGTTGGATGGAGCCAGAGAGGAAAGGGAAAGTAAAGGATGGAAAAGTAAATTTAAGAAATGGGGAGCCTTGAAATTGATAAACGGAACAATGCATAGATAATGGTGTTTGCCTTGGCTCCTGCATGCATGAAATCTCTTTCTCATCCTCGTCTTCTTCTGTTCTTGTCCCTTGTCCTGATTTCTTCACACAGCAAGGTTTCCTCTCTCTTTCCTATACTTAGCAATACTCTACTCTTGCTACTAGTTACTTCTCTTGGCTTTCGCTTACAGTGTCCCGGATATCTACCTACTTAAATATAATTCCTCTTATAACTATGTCTACGGATACAACACGTGAAGAGAGTCTGTGTGTGTGCAAGATACCTATCCGAAATAAAAGTTGAACTTAGTGAGTTCAGTGTCGTTAGCTGAGTCCACAATCTCCACAAGTCCAGTAGCTAGGAGTATAGGTTTAGTTTACGCATGGAAGTGCATATTTATATAGGCCTGGTGTAATACAAAGAGAGAGGATTGCAGTGCCAAGCCAAGCTCTATTATAAACGAAGCTCTTTTGTTTAAGTTGGTGACGCGGTGTAGCTGTAGCTGTACACAGTGTATCTGTATACTTATTGCTAGGAGCGAAGGACATAACAGGACAGTACAAAAGAGCTTAATGTGGTTTCGCCTATTTTAGCATGTTCTCTTTGAATAGAATGGGAGAGTGGAGTTAAAATACGAGACACCCAGCCAGACTTCTCTCTCCTCCAGTTCCAGCAGTTGTTAGTGCTTAGTGTGTGTTGTAGTGTGTCTCTTGGCTTGGCATGGCTTTGTAAGGCCTTACTTATGTACACCACGATGTATGTACATTACTAGGCTGAAATAGAATGGCATGTCATACGGAGAAGAACAAGAGCCCCTTCCTTCGACTCTAATGCTCCCTTTCTCCGAAGCTTTTTCTCCGACATATCTCACAGGCAATGTACATATGCTCCTATGTATATGTGTAGTATGTGTATGTAGCAGGGCAATGCGTTGTGTTTGGTGGATGGACATACTGTGGAAGAAGAAGGGAAGCACTTGCTAGTCTGTTGTGTTATGCACACTTATTATTATATGCGGTATGCATTTGCCTTAGTTTAAGTTGAGCTTGATGTAGATGTTTTGCACGCCCTCCACTTCTCTTTAGCAGACCAGGCTCTTCTGCTCCTAAAGACTACAACTACAACAACCAACGCTTCTCTGGTTACAGATTCAGCGATGATGCTGCATGAAAGCAAATGCAAACATTGTGAGATCCTTTGGCTTGACTTACTTCTAGCCACAGACAGACCATTTTATTATATTTCCAGGCAAATTTTTGATTTAGGTTCTATATCATAATAATGAATATTGCGCTTCAGATTACTCAACCGAAAAAATTACGGAGTGAAAGAGAAAAGGGGGAAAGCTCAACCTGCCGTTAAAATTATTTGTAGCGAAATTTTATGGAGACAATAAGGAAAAAATGTATTGTTTTTATGATTCTTTGATATTGAGCTACAGCATTGAATTCATTTTCTGAGTTTGTGGCATGTAGTTAGAATGTAGGTTAGGTTGGGATAGAGAAAGGCGGTTATGTTATGAAACAAAGTCGATCTTGTTAGTATAGACGCCATAGGAGCTGCCTATTACTAGTCCTACTACACATATTTCTACTAGGCGAATTCTTACTCAACTAAAACTTTACTATGGAAAAATGCAGATTATACAAAGTGAACCAGAATCAAGAGCTGTATGTGTGTGTATTACAATATAGTAGTTTTGGTCTAGGGCCAGACCAGTAAAGTGTACAAGGCAAGATTCGACTTTGTAAGATACGATTTCCCGTTATATCATCAAACTCAACGTTACATGCACTATGCATTCTCGTCTATTTACTTATGTACGTTATATTAAGGCTATCTTGTAAAGTGTAGCATACACATAGTGTTTGCTTTATATGGACCCTGGATGGAGTTGTAGTACCTAGTACCTACGTGTAAACTTATACACAGTAAAGATTTTGTGTTCCGTTGTGTTTTTAGTGTACTTTGTTCTTTGTGATATCTCCCTCGCCACTTCCTCTGCGATTTTCAACTGGGAAAATATGTGAAAAGTTAACAATGGGCTGAAATTCCTAGAAAGGATGTATGAGCACGAGAGACGAAATTCTCCTTCCTTCTTTGGAATTGTTGTTCGTTCTTCCACATATGGTCTGAGACAATCACTCAACGTTTGGTGCTGAAAACTCTATCCCCCAGCCCCATGCTTCCTACGTCCTTTACACTATAAATATCATCTTTCATTGTCATGCCAGACCCGTGCCACTCTCCCTTACAGCAAAATGTATTAATAGGCTAAATACAGATAGGCCTTCACTCTTGCATACGAGTTGTTATCAACTCCATCGTGTGCATGGCGGTGTAGCAGCATTAGAGGAAACTTCCTACACATAGCACTAAAGTAGGTAGTCACACATATCATTTCATTTAAATGTGTTGACAACATTCATTAATTGTGGGCAGATACCAATTGTTCCATTTAAATGCCCAGGGTCGCAGGTTAATAATTATTTGAGTGGGGTATGCGTAAATTGTGTGTAAAGTTATTTAATAATTTGTTGTGCTAGACTTGAGATGAGAAGTCATTGATGAATAATTAAAATTAGTTGGGCAAGTTGAATGAAGCGATAAATATTGATGTAGTATACTAGTGAAGTGTGGAACGGGCAATATGAATTAGGTAAATATTTGTAAATATTAGACCGAATGGAGAGAAGAAGCCAATTTTCGTTTAATGAGTATTTAAAACAATGATCCTTTGATAAAGAGACGATGAATATTAAACATGGTTGGGAAATTGAAGTAGATCTAGACGGGAGAGTGTAAACTGAGTGAGAGTTGCATCCGCAGTGTTGTGGTGGAGAAAATGTATCTACGTTGTTTAAATACACAGTCAACAGTCACCTATAATGCTTGCTCTGCTAGTATGATTAAACTGAAGCTGAGAGAACAATCACGTACACCTAATTTCTAACAACTTGGCACAAACTCATTTGACGTGGTCGTGCCTTGCTGCCTCTCTTCTTTAAGTATGAATGAAAATCGATGAGTCACTAATACCTACAGCTGCAATACCTAACTCTATACACTCAGTACACGGAATATCCGAATATGATTCCTGCCTTATGTACCATGTCTTGCACTTATTTGCTATCATTATATGCAAAACGCCAAATACACAAACCGCTGCTGCTGCTCCTTGATGTGAACTGAGTGAGAATGCAGAGAAAGTGAATGCATGTTTACCAAGCACCGCTTCAATTTAGTTTAGGTTTAGTAGGAAATACATAAAATGATAAGGATCTGGAGGAAAATAATAGTGGTTCACAAAAGCTAACAGGAGCGGTGTATTTGTGCGAAATCGGGACAAGACACTGAAGACACACGGCCACGGCTTTTACATATTTATATATTTGTAGCTTAAGAGTTGAGTTACCGCACTTGACATCGTGTATATAAATGATCGCATATAAATGCATCTAATTTATTTCTCGTTCAATCCCTCGGGCTTCACTCCAAATACTTAGTCTAACCCACTTTAGTTCTTAAATATCGCACACGCTAACTTTAGCTTTCGCCATACAAAATGTGAAGTCACCGAACCATCAGTAGACAGTAGACACCCTTTCAGGCTTTAAGAGTTGTGCTTTTCCTTTCCAATTTCACTCAAGTACTTGACTCTCTAAGCAATGTCTGTATATGTGTGTGTTGAAACTGTGTTTGTAATTGATTATTAAATATATAGGCACAGTCTACAGTGTATGTGTGGGCGGATTGTTTGTATATTAAATTACTTAGCTAAAGGATGTAGGCTTTATATTAGTATGGAATCATCAATATCAATTCTCATTAAATATTTTCTGAGTTTATATGAAGGTAGAGGCACTATGTTCACAATTTGACTGGCAATGTTAATTGGAAAGATAAGATGTTGACAGATATGGATTTCACGTTTATGCAGGATATTAAACAACTAATATTATTTCGTATCCGCTCTACAGAACAGAAGCAACACAATGGAATTGTGCTCCGAGACTCACTTAACTTAAGGTCAAGTTTCTCTTTGCTTTTGTGAAAGCTTATGGAGATAAAATCTTATTTGAGTAGAAAATGACTTTTGTAGATTGACTAACCAAATGGAAGAAGTGTTCTGCTGTGAAAGGGCAATTATCGTTCTGCATGCATTCGGGTGTTTACACAGTGTATCCGATTCGTTTAATATGCATTGTAAGCAAACACAACTTGCAAAATGTAATATGATTTTGGTGAGCAAACTGAATTTGAGGCAAATTCGATTGCTGCGTGGGTTGGAAATTAATGCAATAGTTAATTCGCCGTGTCATGCAGCCTTCACATTGTCTTTTGTCGTAATTACCGTTTGAAACCCAAACTCTGGAGATAGCTGTTGTAATGATACAGCCCATGTACGTATGCGTAGCATTATCGTGAAAATAGAAATGAAATGGAGTAGACAGAAGTGACAACGGTTGAAGTTGAAGTACTTTTTTCACATCGCAGTCTTAATTCAAGACACCTCACTCCGTTAACTTTTGCAGTCAGCCCTCGTGTTTTTGAGTTTGTAGATGCAGAGAAATCTCTTTTGCATAAATAATAACGACCAGCTTAACAATCATGAGAGAGAAAGAAACAAGGAGCCTTCATCTTATTTGTGTTTAGAGACGAAAATGTCAGGGGAAATTGATTTAGAGCCTAAATCTGATCAAGTCTGACGACATTCGGGTTGTCGAGTATTCATAATGCAAGTGACTTGTCTCCAGTTGACTGCCTGCTCCAGAACTCCAGAGCAGCGTAAAACATCCAACACACACGACACAAGCACACAGACAAATAATGCAACTCAAATAAACTATAACGATTTTCCTTTTTCGTGCTGAATTTACATACACCTACTCAACTGTTTGAACGAACGAATTTCGAATTCAAAGGTCGAATGAATGTGTATGTCTTTCTTTATGCACCATGCCATTTGTTTCCTTTAGTTTCATGCATGTACCATTTGCCAAAAGATACGGAGCCCTATTTTGTACTTGCTCTCTCGCCAGCTCGCTCTCTTCACTTAGCTGTACACACATACATTTCTGTGTGCAAGAAGCAAACCAAGGTTCACTAGGTAGATAGTAGCTACTAGTGGCTACGGTGGCTACTTATATGTGTACTGCATTGTCATAATGAGATGTACAGTATAACACTACACAATAGGCTTACAGGCAAAGTCGGAGCTTTGACTGGTAGGAGTAGTAGTAATATCCGGCGTTTCCAATTGTTCAGTGTCTCCTAGCGTTTCTTCCTAAATGCAATCATAATATTACTATTTACTACCTATGTGTGTGTTCTATTGTAGGAATAGACAATTCATGTTTCTTGCCACGTGGCTTATCTGATTCAATTCTACAATACAAGACATGGGAAGTTGAATAATAACAATAATATACTATATGGGTATGATGAGACTCTGCTATGAGTATAGTTGGCATAGTTTTGAACGTGCTGAGTGCTGATGAGTGGTAGCAGATAAATGACACAGTGAACATTTACATGCAGAAAATAAATGAATTGAATGTGACAATGGAAGTCATTCCTGTAGAGTGACGTTTATAAACTGGGACATAGCAGTTGCCGTGTGTTGTTTGAAAAAGAATATAAAAGGGTGGGTGGTGAGGACTGTGACGTTGAGCGTATGTTTGTTTCACTTTGAGCGTGTTATAGTAACAAGGTAAAGAAAGGAGTTGTGTGTGCGGATGGTTGAATAAAAGAATGAGAAAGAGAATGAGTTGCATTAGTCAGAGACAATGGAAAGTCGGGGCCCTGGAAGAACAGAAGAAAGGAGGTAAGAGTCTCATGAATATTGAAGAATGTGGAAAGAGGAAGAAGGCTGTCTTCCTCCAACACTCGCACTCTACACAACCACCAACCTTAATGTCTCCCTAGAATTTCTATATTTGTCATCATCGTCGCATATTCATTCTCGTAATACTAGCTCTTTCAGTCGATGCATTTGCAACTTTGCTGGAATGTCTACAAGAAGGAAAGTAGACACACTGTGTATCCAGAAGAATCAAGATATTTCCACCAATAAAAGCTCCCTCACTTCTTCTACTTCTCCATGATTCCAAACCAAATACTTTTAAGCCCATAATTCTACTTTCATTCAGTCTTATTTTGATTTTCGGCTTTTCCAAAGATCACCAAATTAATGCTGCTACTGATAACATTTATAGTCTTTGTTTAAACATCTTAACATGCAACTAGTGAAACTTGTCTCATTTTCTTATCAATTCTTACTTCTGAGATGTGACATTACTTTTACTGATTTTAATTATTTGTCCCAAACTATTTTAATCACAGACTATTTTGAGCTACAAACAGCTATTATTATATCATGAATTCAGGAAGAAAACAATTGTTAATTAACATTTACAGGTATAGTTTTTTCAACGTACCTATGACCTATATTCATTCTTCTGTTGCCTGCACATATTATTTTCGTTCATTATACTGTTTTTTTACTAAATACCCGAAGGTACGGTTTTCAAGTATTTAAAACTCTGCATTTACTAGGTAGGTACTATTCTACTAGCTAACAGTCGATGATGCTATTCTTATAAGCTTAATTATTTGTATATTAGCCTGTATGCGATTGAACCCGCTTCATATTTCGACTGCTTCATTTCGACTGAACAATGCGAAAAAGTTGGCCAAATTTAAA
>JAQFYB010001204.1:0-35616 GCA_034694085.1 Pogonognathellus longicornis
GAACACCAAGTAGCTAAATTAACCATGAGGCTACAATAATATGAGTGAACCAGCAAATGTACACAAATGACTGTGTATAGTGTATGTGTGTAAGATAAGATGTGTCTTTTGAAATGGCAATATACCACAAGATCAGAAAACTACGTTCCAAATGAAGAGAGAGGTAGTTGGCCTCTAGTTGGTTTGAATTTTTTGGTACATGGTTGTAAATATCTCACTTTTGAAAAGAGCTTTTACTTATTACCTGTTATATTCGCTACCTACAGCAGAGTAAATAATGTCTAAGCTAAAAATTCAAGTTGACAACAAGACACGATTTTATTGTAGTAATGTAGTATCTTCACGGTAAATGACATTACATTATTGATATACATTTGGACTATCGGCATTTATTTGTTTTGGCTCAACTTGGTCTGACATGTATTTCATTCTTTACTTCTGTTTATAGGCAAGGTTTTCAACTGGCAGCCTCTGCACGCTTACTACTACTTACTGTGTGTAATATCATGTAAATATCCCAGAATGGATATTATACTTATAAGGAGATAGTCTGCCAATGAAATGTTGGGATTTGAACGCGTAGCTGTTACACTGTGGGCTTATGATTGGAACTTGTCGACGAAAACAAATTATAAATCAGTTGAGGTGTCCTAATTGAATTAGTGTGCTTTGGTTTGCCTTTGATTTCAGGCGGAGATTATTATTTTCATTATGTTGTGCTTGGCGGCTGTAGTTGTGGTCACGTCTGGTCTAGACGGACGTTTATATGTTTACAAATTTATTTTGTTGCATTTATATGGTCCGTCTATGACCCTCATTTGCATTTCTATTGCACTTATACTACTTGCTATACCTTTACTCCTAGAGTCTCAAAAGCTGCTGAATTTTAATCTGAAGTTGTTTGGCAATATTTTCACACTAAATGTAAATCTGCTACGTATCAGTAGTGCAAATAGTAGTAGTAAATACGTAGGAATATTATTAGTTCCTCTAAAGTGCAAAAGAAATTGCTCATTTTCGAGTGGTCGAGACGAGACGAAACTTATTACTTGTACACAAAACGATAATCGTCACAAAATGATATTCATGTTATTCAAGCAACTTGTACTTACTGTATTATAGTAGCACACATCAGACATCACTTTACAACCAATTCGTGGCACTACTAATAACTAAGTCTATATGTCTAATTTTTATTTCGAAAAATTTATAATGGTAAAGATGTGTGTGTGTGTACTGTGTAGCATATCAGTATCAACAATCATTCACAAGTTGACAGTCCACAATAAGCAATTAACTACTCCCATCGCTTCACTTTATGAACTATTAACTGCATCGTATAAAATAAAACACACAACACAACTCAGCTCATGAGCTTAACATTACTACTACACTGTACGTATATAGTATGTATTTATAACACAAACACACTGTACACAATTTCCATTGAAATTGCATATAGCACAAAATATTGTGTGTAAAATATAGTGAGACTCGTGAATAATATTTTCGGTGCAATATACGTACTACTTACGTACAGTTGAATAGGAGAACCAACACTTAATACAGACACATTATTATTACGAGCTCAAGACAAGTCAACCCACAATGAGCCAACCCGGCGATTAGTCTTTATTTGGGCGATACGATTAGCCTCTTAGATAGCTTAGCTTATGAGAGCTGCTGGCTGCTTACATTTACATTAGGTTGACTTTCATACTTGCGTTATTTCTGTGTAAATGTCCCTATAAATAATAAAGTGTTCTATGTATACATATGGATTTATACACTGTTCTGTTACTATTATGTATACACTCCGTCAGAATATGTACTACTTTAACAGAGTGTATAAACGGGTATATATTTTATAGCCCGAACTGTGTATATTAATATATGCAAGTGCAAGTGACACTATGTGTGTACTTGTACTGTATTACAAAGTTACACTAGTATACAGTGCAATATTAGTGCATGGCAATACTTAATACTATTACTATGTGTGCTTATTATAGCAAAATAGTGTAGTAGAGGAGTATTTAGTGCAAAGAATATGATAAAACAACACAGGACTACAACAACCGCATCAGGAACATAACACAGAGTTCATAAAGTATTGCCTGCCTGCCTTCGGTCGGCTGGTTAAGTTTCGTTTGACTTTCCTTTTTGTCGGTCATGAATTTCGTGAGAAGATGTTAATGTCTATATTAAGAGTTAAACTAACAAAACACTACACAAGCTTTATTTTTATGTACTCTCGCTAAGTAACTAGTGCTCTTTACTGTAGTAGAAAACACATTCATGACTTAACATTGGCTCACCACAGATATTCATCTTGATAATTTGCATATGATATGAAATGATATAATAACTAATGCCCGTCTCTATTATGCTCACTTAGTCTTACTCACAATGCATAAACTACACAATATATTACTTTACGAGTTGAGGACTTGACTTTATAATTCCATTGTTTTAAGTTTAAGTTCAGTCATTGGATGTCTTGTCATGCGATACTCAGCTTAAGTTCAATTCACAGTCGAAAACATGTTCAGTGCATTATAAATGTTCAGAGCTTACAAAGTAACGTGTGAGGTATATTACGACTATTACAGTGATAAAAATAAAAGCTTGTTTTCTGCCACCGTAAAACACACTTGTATTGTGTATCTGAACTTGCGATGTGTGTATATGTTTGTGTGTGTAGCATATCCGCTTAATTTTTCCTTCATTACATTAATACAGATATATCCCGTTGTTTTTTACCGTCCTGTCCTGATGAAGACATGACTGACATGAGTGTTGTTTTAATTTGTGTGTGTATATTGATAGAGGTTCACCGTTTCTTTATTTTTCAATGAAAGGATTATCACAAGTTCATTTTGAACATAGAATGTGGATAACCGCTGTGCTATAAATAGACAGCTTTATTTCATATTATCGTCTGTTGTGCAGATATTTTGCCTGTTTGACAAAGCTGTGCCAATTAGTTGTACAGTTGTCAATATGCGGAAATTGTGGGTTAATCTCATTCATTGCATTATATGTCGTAGGTTTTGCAAATGAACGTTTATTTTTAGATGATAAGAGCATTATATTAATCCCAGTTAAATCGTTCTGGTAAATTTAGTCTGTTGAATGGTAAAAATATTTTACGTAAAATGTTTTGTACAGATTGCATTCTAATTTTAACTATGCTGTTTGTCTGAATTAGTAACTGGGAGAGTGATAAATACGTAGACACGGACACTGACACATTGAATAGAAAATACCATGAGTACTAGAAAAGGAATTTCTTGAAAAGTACATACACAAAAAACAAAAATTTTACTATGAGTGTTGCTAAGTAAAATGGAAATGCATAGAAGTACCAACAGCATGGAAGTAGTAGCACTTGAACATTGTGTACCACGACGTTCTTGTAGCATTGCAACTTGCTGTGTAAATGTGCTGTGTGTACTTTTATCACATTACATCATATGAATACAAACAGTGTCGGAAGCTTGTGAAAATATATGTATCAGTAAAGAGGATCTGAAAAAATTGGCATACTATTTTGCGTCCCATAAATTTTGTGTGGCTGTCTTCACACGACTTACATTACATCATAGTCTAATCTTCCCTTCATTCCTTCTACACTACACATTTAACTATGCACTGCATGTACATTATAACAAATACTACACTTGGTTTTAACAATGTGCTCTCGTCGTGTTTATATCTTCATCTAGTACTAGTGAATATACAAGTATTCATTTTTATTTTTAAATGTAAAATCACTGAAAAACAATAAAAATGTCTGTAGTCCTTCCTGCAAACACTTGCTGCTGAGTACTACAAATATACTAGTACTATCCTACATACAATTAGTTCTTAGCATACTAGAGATATATTCTAGTCTGTTGAAAATTGTAGTCTTAACACTTTTGGATAAAGCAATTATTTTTACTAGATTTCTATAATTTAGAAAATGAATTTCTATCTTGGAAGTAGTGAAACACGTAAGATATGAGTGAGCGATAGGAAGTTACATTAATCTTCATATAAAGTAACCGTACCTGTGACTGTAATCAAAATCATCGAGATTTTTAACAACTGATTTCTACTGGACTGCATCAATAAGATTCTATCTGAAACAGTTTCACACGAAGAGACACATGAAAGATGTTTTAATTCAACCTGACCACGCCATACACTAGTAATAGCTACAAAACAGCCCTGAAGAAGAGTACACTACGTTGTAGTGCAGAGCAGTGCAACACTGAAATAAAATATACATTGGGTAGTAGGATGAGATGCCACCTTTATAGCATTTGCAAGCAGATGCACTTTTTGTACAAGGCAAGAGTCCAGCTTAACTTACATAACATGCAGTTCTATGTATATACGTATGATGATGATGGTGAACCTCTTACTTGGCTTTAGATCTAAAAGTGCCATAAAAGTAGCCTGATATATCATTCTTGCTGCCATTTATTCACCCATCGAAATCTGTTTTATCGCGATTCACTTTCCTCATACAATCATCACACGACGATACGATATGAAATGTTATACGAACATCTTACATCCAGACACACTGCTACTGTGCTACGTACTACAACTACTACAATATGCTTTGCTGCTCCTCTTTGGTAAAGTTTGTCTTTGGAATCCCATGTATCTTTGTATAGTAGGTAGGTAGGTAGAAGCAATGTCTATGTGTATATATATTTCTCGTATCAAGTAATACCACACCAAGGGCTGTGTTACATTATTGCATTAAACTGTGTTATGTTACAGCAAATCTATCTCAAGTGAGACTTCCTTTCGTTTCCTGCTTTTTCCTACACCCCGAAAAAAGCAAGGAGTAATAACTCTCCGGGTCATCTCATATATAATCGGGATACGACTCTATATGCTCATGTATAAAGAGTTGGAGGAGTAATTCCTCCCATAAATTCATAACAGCCAATTGAGTGGGTCCGTGTTTCATTAACTTATCTCGATGAAAATTAAGCGTCCTGTGCTGAAAATGAATAGGTACGTTATGACGATATCGCAGGAGTTTGCACTTATAATAAAAGTACAAGGAAAAGCAAACCAATCGATCTCTAAACTATGTATTAAGTGAGATTACAGAAAAGGAACTAAAAATGAATCGACTATCACCACACACTGTCTTTTACCAGTTACCTATTGGTATCTATACATACAGAGTAGCAAGAAGAATAAGACTTAAGTCTGGCCAAAAGTTTTTGGTACAGTTGTATGGTTTATACGAAGAGCGCACAGTCTTTCTTCCATTTGCGGCTTCACGACAGAAAGAAGAATGGGAAGTGAATATATTGCTAAGATTTTATGAGTTTCATCCTTTAATAGTACGGCCTTTGGTCACTCTTCGGTATTTTCGGAATGCACTTTAACTTTGCCTTTACTAGATTTCCTCCAGATAGACAGACACCAGAACCCAACCACCTACTTAGTTACAATCAGAAATCCAAGTAGTAAATGTATTACAGCCTGTTCTGAGAGTGCAGCACCCGAGTAGATATATACATTCACTAACAGGGAAGACACTCGAATTAAATTTGATTGTTAGCAACAGAGAAACAGGCAATTCTCTCAGACAGACTGTAGTCAAGCGACACAAACAAAATCAAAGCTAATGTTTTCGATTCGACCTGTTTGCCTTCCTTTTAGGAATACTTTGTACATTCTGCTTTTTGTGTTGACTTGTATTTATATTGCACTACGGAAAGAGACTACTTTATGTCTTACGCCACCACCCTATCTATACACTGCATACTAAATGCCTGTGTATGTTGCAGGAGTACAGTAAGTAGTAATTGCATTAAGCTAATGAAAGTTAGTGATGTGTAGCTAAGCAAGCCAAACCCTGCTCTGAGTTTTCCTACTTTGGTATTATAAGTATACGTAGTAGCACACACACACATAGGTTTCTGATCCATTCAAGACGACTAATGTACATGAAGCAACCCATTTGAATCTTGATGACATACTTAAGGCGGTTGAGACAATGATTTGATGGGATGAGATGACTCACACCGGCACCTTTGCATAATAAATATATCTCGAGTACTTCACTTGCAAGGAAACATAAGACTCCCCTTTTCATTAAGTACTACTACGGCAAATGGTTGTACTGTACAGTAGGTATTTAGGCATGTGGCTAGGTAACCAAAAGAACACACAAGTAGTAGGTACATGTACTTTACATTATTAGTGTGCATGTGTCTGTATATTTATATAGGGTACAACAACCATTAGAGTATTGCAATGAAAATTAAGGAGGACATCAAGGAAGGCTCTCCGGCAATATATTTTGTTTTGTTACTGTTGATGAAGTGCAAAAACTATTTTTTCATTTGCTAATTTTTTTCTTTGTTGGTAAATATTTAGTATGTAGGTATTTGTAATAGTATTATGTATTGCACTTTAATGAATGACCCAGTAGGAACGTTGTTGAATTTTATTGTATAGGTAGGGTTACTGTTTTATGTTGAGTAAGAAAGAATGAAATGAATATACTAAAACGAAGAAAACAATTCAAGTCGCAGTCACAGTCAGCAGGTGTAGGTGTATAATTCCCGAGTTCTAAAGAAGACGTATTTGTCCCTAAGGGAGTGGAATATGTCCGACTAATGCCTAAATTATGATAAATACTTGGTGCCGGAGTAAATCCTTCGTTTCAGTTTACTTTCTGCCTTTTCCTCTTAGCTATATATTCCACCGGGTAATTTAACTATGCTTGTGTTGTGTTTATACTACTTGCACTATTAGAAGTCATTATTACACGGAAACCCTTACAACTTCCTTTGTCAGAAAGAGGTAGAAATGTTCAGTGTAATGTGGCAATATACTTTATAACTACCTATACGGACCAGTTGTATCAAAACAATAAAACATAGACATAGGTATGTGATACAGAACTGTTTTCACAATTCTTTTACGACAATACCGGCTAACAATAAGTAAGATGTTAAAAATGTACCTCTAAAATCCATTTCTTCCTGAACAATTGGTACACAAACAGATTACTACTACTGCCTCATACGTAGGCCATTACGACATTGCATAACACATGCGACAAATCTCGCAACGTATAAACTTGGCCATATGCGCTCTCTCTCTCTCAGTGTTTCTCTCATTGTGTGGCTTCACTACATAATGTACCTAATATTGAAATGGTGTACATGCATTCCTTTTTACACTATGTGTCTTACAATGAACTGTTTTACAGTTTGACTATTATAGTTGTGTCATAAGAGCTAAATACCTAGGTACTAAATGTGTTACTTTTTCCTCAGAACAATTAGCTATCTGTGTAACATTCATCCCATGAGAGTTCCTCCTATGGCTTTTTAAGTGATAAAAGCGTCATTTTTCCCTTCCTTCTCTTGCCATTGTTTACAGTGCGATTCCTTATAGAAATCTTTGTGGTTACTTTCTTCTCTTGGATTATTTCTTCCTTATTATTTTCAAATGTTTGCAGAAATATGCAGAATTAATGAAATTGCACGCAATTGTAATTTGCCTTCACGAATTCACTATAAATATTCAAAGTTAAGCTGTATGAAAATGTTAGGTTTGGCAATTACTATTGCGTTTAGAGAATCTCCATGCTACATCTTACGTTATTATCGTAATCCTAATGCAAATATAATTGTTTGTTTGAATTAGTGAGAGTGCTAGCTATAGGTAGAGAAATGTACATGTAAATTTTAATAACAGCAATAACAATAATACTACTTTGGCATCAATAAAAATAAAATTACTACCAGAATGATTTTTCCTTCATTAATTGTGAATACATTACACAATAATTAATTTGCAACTTACTTATACATTCAAAGTATCTACATGTCAAATTTTGTGTGAAAAAGTTCAAGTTTTAGCAAAAGTGTAGTGTATAATTTTATGTTTTAGAATTATCATTTTAATTTGAATTTCAAAGGCAGAATACAAACGACACCATTACGATTACCTAACTAATTTTTAACTCACTATATGACACTATTAATAATTGCAATACAGTAAAGCCTTATTGTTATAATAATGGGAGAATATCTCAGCTGCATATAAGCAAGTAGAGTTTGTCAGATTCTTCAAAGTATTACTATTGAGCCCGTGTCGTCGCTAGCCAACAAGAAAGGCCGAGGTACACACAAGCTATTAGTTACATGCGGATCCTATCTGCCAAAGTTTGCGTGTCTCAAAGCAATTCGAACAAAGGCATGGTATATAGCTATATATACCTGCATAGCACCTACGACAAATAACAAACTGAAAGCTTACCTCACACTACCCAACATATCTCGTGCTCTGAAATAAAGCAAGCTAAGACGAAGTAAATCATATATCTAGTAGTGGTCATACAATGTAACATACAATACATACATACAAAAACACAGGGAATATATATTGTTCATTCGTTAGTCAGCAACTGTGAAATAGTTCCTTCAGGAGATAAGGATGCATACATTATTAGTTGGATACAATATCCTCTTGTTACAAGTCTAGCATCAAATTAGTGGGAAACAATGTCTAAAACATCTTATAGCAGTACAAATGCTATCATAAGAGATACATTTGTAACACTCAAGATATGATCATATCAATTTTAAGATTTTTTGAACATTTTCATCAGCATTGCAGGAAGAGTTGTACATTTATACGAATTTACAGTAATATAAAGTGAAGTCTCACACAACACAAAATACCTCCAAATTATGACTACATTACCTATTCTATTTAGTTGTACCAATGTAAATATTTTGCAAAGAGAATATTTCTATATAGTATTTTAGTACCACTGATAGAGCGCTACCAAGAACTAAGCCTCTTGGTTGCATGCAACTAAAATTCTAGCATCCTTTTATTATGAACGTATATCACAGTCTAGTTGAAAGAAATTCCTATATAGAGATTAAGGTAGGTAAGGTGAGCGATAGTGTGTGTGTATTATAAAGTGAATAGTGTAGTGTAAAGGCTGACAGTTTGAGATTGAGCTTCTATATAATGAAGTTCCTTATTTGACCTGACTGTCCATAATACTACTGCTAGGTGTACTTTATGATATGCACATAGAACATCGTTGCTGCACGCCACGACGACCACATTCGAAAGACTGAGATGTGAGAGTAGGGAGGTGAGTTGAGTTGAGTGTGAGTTGAGCTGATGGTTGGTTGGTGATAATAGACAGATAGAGAACCGGGTAGAGCTTTAGTGTGTGAAAGTGAGCGTCTATTTACACCTGACTCATCTTTCAGACTCCTTCTAGAGCATTGGATGTGATGATGGGCTGCTTTTGTCTTGTCTTGTCTTATCCACCTTCATGTCAGTCATACAACTGTAGAAAATGTAACTAACTACTATGGCTATCTGTCTACACGCAGGAAGAAAAGAAAAGTTCAACTTCTACTGATACATACATGTATGAGTATGTATGTGTGTACCACAGTGCATTACTCTCTATATAAATAGAGAACAAGGCGATCATCATTTTTATGAGAAAGGTGTCTGCTGCTGTCTATTTGTTGTATTAGGTTGGGAACTCTACCAACGAGAGATAGATAGTATTTTATTTTATTTGTGCCTTGTGCTTGTAGTGCAAATTGTATTTTTCAGTCTCATGCGATAAGGGCTGATAGCAAAGGCTCAAATAACAACACCAGATCCTGTTCATATAATTCAGAAGATAAATGCTAATGCTGTACAACACAATGAGACTTGGACCACACTCTTGTCCACCAATCCCCAACAAACAATCTTTGTGTACAGAAATTCCAACATGACTTATTATCACTCCCTTGTGTTTTGTGGCATTCACAGTTCAATGTTTTCATAAATCATTTATTGTTACTAATATTCCATAAATCAAATATTGACTCTATGTATTAAATCCTAATATAATTTAAGTCAGGTATAAGAAACACTAAACTAAACCTGATTGAAGTGAAGTTAAATAGAAATTGACAAATCTTATAAATATGTATGCTAAATATAAATATACTTAAAATATATTCTGTACTTGCTGGGGTGCATGTGTAAGTGTGCAATAGTGTGCATTAGGACGAAGATATAGAAGAAGGTGAGAAAAGTGTCTTGAAGTAGCAAGTTTGCTTGGTAGTACAAGAACTGGAACAAGTTGAGAGCAATACTGCCGTACGATTCACTCATAGCTCTGCCCGTTGAAAAGAATACGTGGTACAAAGGCATCTCACGGATCTCAGAATTTTATGCCTAGCTGTTGTTGTGGGAAAACTTTTGGTTAGGGTTGCTTGATATTCCGTGGAACGGAGAGACAAGTGGTAAAGAAATAGCGGGCAGATGCGGGCAGCCACCTTCGTAGAACTCGAAGAACTAATGTGCAAACGAAACAAACGCAGTGCCGCTCCAAGCGGGTTAGAATCGATTGAATACCGACGTTCTTTTTCTGCCGCACGTGTAAGCGGGTATTTCTCTTGTTATTTCTCGGCATCCCGAATTATATGCATTATAAAATACTCTACTTATATATCACACTCAAGACACAAGAAATACAACCCTTGTAACTTGTAGTAAAGCTCCCTTTTAGTATTGAATTTATATGAGCAATGAAATGATCAATATTTATGTGTAGCTCAGTCCACAAAAATGCAAATGGTCAATTTAGTTCATGATAAGTCGGTAAATACCTACTATATATAAATGATGCAGGTAACATTATTGCTCGAATAAAAATTAACACGTGATTATTTTTGCATTTTTGCATCACTACATAGCAATTATTATGATTGTATGTAAACAAGAGTTTATACCTGTAACATTCATTACTTCTATATGACATTAAATAGTAAAGAAGATTAAAATATAATAGAATGCATAGCTGAGTCGTATCAAACTTAAATACATAAGTGTGGTCCGCATTGTGCAGTATGCACAAAGCTTACATGTATGCTGAGAAAGATACTAAATTACTACTTTTGTTAATGTATGTGTCTGGTTTGTATACGTCAGTAGTGTGCTGTGTACTGTGTGTGCACTTACTCCACTCTGCATGAGAGTTAATATCTAAGTTATTCCAGCAATTATTCGCATTCACTACTAATGACAGATTTACGACTGCATTAAATTACGACAAATTGTAATTAGCAGTTTTATTTCTATATCTCATCGTAACTCATGGCTAGCTATCTCAATACTGTATATAATACTAACGTAGATATACACACATAGGTCTATGCATATTCCTTCACATTCATAGTTAAACCAACGTTCTGTCCTTCTTGTATTTCCCATCGTAAAACTAAGCCGAATGAGCTTTGAGAACTTAATTACTTTTCTGATACCTCATATACATTCTTATATTATGATCTGTTAGTACACACTCACCTTTTGTCTTTGTAGTAGTATGTAGCTCAATTATACATGCACCAAGGCATTACATGGACACATGGACACTTCACTATGTATGTATGACGGACATATATTTGTAAGCAAATCGTAGGTAAACAGAAAATTACGAAGTACACCGGTACCGGTGTACTCGTCGTTCATAACGTGTTCCTAAATGCTAAAGAACTTTATGTTCATTTGTTAGCTGGGAGAGATAGCATGATGTGAGTTATCTGCATTTTGTATGTGTAAAAAGAAGCAAAGGAATTCTTTCTATACATAAATTTACGCTTGTTTATCCAGCTATGTATCTATGTGTAATGTGTACTTTAGTTATAGTACCATTAACTCAAGTCAATCTTCAACTATCTGCAATGTTAGCATAGATGATAGTGTTTGTTTCACAGTGTTTTTAAAATTTAGTGGTCGTACGATATTGGTGCATGCATTTGTACAGCACCAATAAAACATATAGTAGTTGATGTTTTACACATATGATAGAGATATATGTATACGTTATAATGGAAAAAGTAAATTCATTGTGAAGTCAGCATTTTTGGGCCGAGTGGATATAGATGTTGTTTTTGGTTGTTCAATTGAAGCCCAGCCAGCCAGGCATACTACAGTATAAGCAATGCCTACAAATGAATTTATGTATTAATTTACTCAACCTGTTTGAGTGGAAATATCTAATGATTGAGGAATGGGATGGTCTTCTCCTGCTCTTGTCTTCTTTCATATCTTTTCAGTCTTGAGTATATGAGGTCTTGTAAGTACAAGCAAAAACTATCAATAGTGTAGGTACCACATAGATATGCTTTGGTAATGTAATGTAAGCTAGATTGGATTAAGTGTGTGTAGTCCAATGGGTACTACTCTACTACAGTACATACAACTATCTGTAGTATGTTTATTTCATTCTCCGTGGCTTCACATACTACAATCATACTACTATCATGATCATGCCCTCATATTCATAAGCGGATGTGATAAGTGAGATAAAACTTTACACGTTTCCTACGATGCTTCTATCTTATGCTGTACAAGTAGTAATAAGCTGTCCCTCATTCTTATTTTTTATTTTATACACTAGAAAAACTCTTTTATTCACTTCTTTTACCTACTCAGACCTTAACTTAGCTCAAGTTAGCAAAGCTACGTATAAGTAATGCAAATAGTATGCTACGCAAGAAAACATAATAGCACCTAATAGTAATGGCAACTGTAATAGTGATAGTTATTGTCCATAATGGCAATAAAACTAAAGCTTATTGTTACATGGTACTCAAGACTTCATTTTTATTGTCTTCACTATTACATGGAATGATGTGAGAAAACTGTTCTTGAACTTGAGCATATGCATTATGTATAATGCAACTCAAAATACAATGGTATACTTATTCAAGAGTTGTTATTTTTGTTTGCAGCATAATATTATAAATAGTTGTACATAGTAGTAACATGTTCAAAGCTACGTAATTTACTGAGTTTTACGCATCAAGAAACATCTTTACTATTATATAGGTGTGCTGATCCAAGTCAAGTTTCGTTAACTCTAACACAGAATAATAGGTATACCTAAATACCTATGCAGACAACACAACACAGCGTATACGCACACTTCGTGCTGAATCAAACTATGTGTATAGTATATACCTAGTAAAGTTCCAGCTTAAACACAATGCTACTACATACCTAAAAGTATACGAGCACTGGCCCCCCAAGGGTTTAATTAATAATATACATGTGTACTGTGCTTAGTCTGTGTTGAACAGAAATACACACAGTATCCAGCTTTACTCTTGTCGGTGCTAACCGATAAAACTTTACAGCTCCTTTTATTCCTTTGCTGATGCTTACTCACATCATCATCATAAGCTTCCTCTTTAACTCCTTCGTCCATTCTTTTTACTTATTATGCTCATCTTTTTCTTACCACTATTATTCATACTTACTATCAAATCATCATAATACTCTAAATACTTGTGAATGGGTTGTGCAAGTTCAGAAACGTAATATTAAAAGGATAAGATACGTATGTATATTACGAGGTGTGTAGTATACATTGTTGTTGTGCTTCTGTTCAGCTAGGGATGGATATACCCATAGATATTTTATCTTTGCCATTGATCTAGTAATTTCATCACCTTAAATTGCACATTTAATGCCTTCAATCGGTTCTTACTTTTTAATAGAGTGTTTTCCCATTGCTATACAATTATAATGTGAGGTAGAGCCTCTATTTGGCATATGACTGCTGGTAAACATCAGGAAAAATGGCTTAGTTTTATTTTATTGTTATGATGATGATCTTGGGATGTGCTAACGTGTTCTATTAGTCAGCCGTGCCATTAAATAAGTGTAATTGATATGATGATGATAGCTACGGATTTGAATCCTTCTCGAGTCTGTGTGTAGATGAATTATGAAATGTGCACTTGTAAATGTGTTGATTCCTATGTTGATAATTCAGTTTGTTGTGATTATGGTTCTGTGAGTGCTATTAAAATGATAAGATGAACTGTATTTAGCCACTATTAAAATACCTACGCAATGAGATATCTATATTATAATGACCATCCAAGCAGAGGTGTGGAAAAGCGAGGAAGTGACACATGATATTATTATTTTTATCTCTGAAAATTAATGATTGAAAGCATTAATTTGTCCTGCATTTTTTTTATTACTATCTTTATGGAAGACAATTAATGATTTGAAGGCATTAATTTGTTGTGGAGTTTTTCTATGGAAAAATTTAATTTTGGTACACAAAGGTTAACATTCGAAACGTCTGTGAGAAAGGTGCTTTTAAGAAATTGCCAGGGATGTGTTCGAGTTGCATGATAAGCCAAAAGATTAAGAAACCGATGTAGAAAAATTGGGAAAGGGCAGTTTCCGGGAATTTCGAAGGAAGTTTTCATTGTATGAAATTAGTAAGTATAGCTCCTACTGTGCCAAAATGCAAAAGGTACCTCAACTTACAAATACTTTTAATGTTTTAATGGAATATGTTGAGGCCAGCTCCATTAACACTGCTCTAATTACTGCAGCAAGACAATACAGTTGATATAATATCTTTCAAACTTGTGGAAATACTGCTAACAACCAAATTACATATTATGTATTGTATAGTTTCTGGGTTGGCGTTACGACGAAAAGGAGTTGTCGATATGCATGCATGAAGAAAACCCGTCTCTTTAACATCTTCATCGATGATAAAATTATCCTTAAGCGCACTGGTGCAAAAACTTTGCAATGAACTTGCAAACAGGCATGGTCAAAAGGCAAATCGCTAAAATCTCATAAAAAAATAATTTGCTAATAAAAAATTGCAATGAGTGAATGCACGACCCAAGTAAATGCAGCGTTCATAATGTATTGTATAGCTTATGGTGGTGAACCGTGAGTTTGCATGCAATATGTTTCTGTGTAGTCAAAACTTGTCTTAAACTGACTCATTGGTTTGAGTTAGTAAACTGGACTTGAATTGCCTGGACTGTGGCTCACAAGACTTGAGTAAGAGATTATATGATAAATGACCTAACCAATAATCATGTAGAATTTTGAGCGATTGGCACCTTACAACACAACTCGTTCGCTAAGGACTTGCTAGCTACGCCAAACTTATTTTCCCTGGTTATTTTCTTTTCCCTACACACTAGGTACTAATTTACATGGGAGATTTCAGACAGAGCCACACCATTACATTACAATGTACAGCATGCCTTCACTTTGCTCACATGCGTCGTCCAGACGTATTACCACAAGAAAATTACACATCAAATTAGATTGCCTTTCTACTATCTCCAGATTCTATGTAGATTAGTCTCTCTCTGTATTTTTCTAATCTGCATGAGTTTGGTAGGTAATCGAAGCATATAGAAAGCTATAAGCAAAGCTTGCGAGTTTCTATAACCACTTTGCATCATATCCTCCTCCTCCTGATTCCTGTTGTCGGAACCGAGCTAATGCCACAGTAATTCGGAAATGAAATTGATAGAGAGACAGATACATAATAATGAGAGGCTCTCTCCGAATACCACTCTCTAATATTTTCAGTGTAATGTCAGCTAATGCAATGTAATTTAAACACATACGTTGAGTTAGCAAACCAATGCAAATACACCACTACCATATGCACTAGGACACTAGGAGTATTCAATGTTGAAATATACAACTCCATATTTCATGTTAGACAATTGGTTTCCATCCATCCAGCAGGTATTTAACTTTGTGTTTTATTCGTTTGCTGCAAGGTATTTATTGGCCATCATGCTTTCTATACATAATATTAATAATACATAGTGTGTAAAGGTAAACAAACAGTAAATCTTATTAAGTGTGCAAAAACATTAGGGCTGTGTCAAGAAAATTGTTTGAAGCTTAGAGCAACATTTATTGCGCTTGACTTTGCATATCAAATGTGATGTGATGATGTCGACTCGAGCGTTTGGGGAATCAAGCCATTGGAGCTTGTTTGCGTGCAGAAGGAGGTATGTGCGCAACAAAGACGTTTCACAGCAAACGAATAAGAATTAAGCATTTTCCTTTCTCGTCGTATGTCTTCACAAGTAGAACTGCTTCAAGGCGATGAAACACCGAACCAAGCCATCGATCAAACCTTCAACTTACTTACAACTAAGATAATTCTGACAATCTCAGTGGTTACAACAGGAACCACGACATGTAAACCAAAAATTCTCTTTTAGCCTTGTTTCACACATTCTTGTATATTTTCCTTTGTTTTTTTGCGATTATGGTAGTGTGTAGCTATATAAGTAAGTAGTTACATTCCATAATGACAAGGCTACAACCGCATTAGGAAAACACTGAAAACGTAATCCACACAATAAGTAGTTACATACGCACTCAGTGTGTAATAGATACATTTAACCACCGAAATATCTCTAACCAGGTTTTGGAAGTAACTTGGGTATATTTATTGTTGAGATTTTTTTGAAATTTTGAATAGCTATCTGTAGATTAGCAGATTCTAATGTTAAACTGATATTTTACATTTTAAAATGGTACTTGAGTGGAGCCGATAAAAAATAGGTCGTAAATGCAAATGTAATCCATCTCCATTCGTCAGATACTACAATTGCCACACAGTATATAACTATAAATCAGAATGGGAATAGGTACGTGGGGATATCAGTACTACGTCTACTACGCAGACTATAAACTAAATTAATGTTATGTCCGTTGTGATGAAGATAATCAGCCATTTCTTTTTATACCGTGGTATTGAATACATATACTGTGATAAAAAATGTTGGCTACAACAATGATGCACGCTACGCATATATATTACATTCACATACTTATAAGAATTACATATCTAAGAGATTACACAGTAAATTAATGGCGAAACAGAAACTACTTGCCTTGTAGTAGACTGCAGACGAGTACAAGTGCATGTGGTAGAGTGTAGAGTGAAGTTGACTTGTATTTTATAAAGAGAGACAGGAGAGGGAATTAAGTAATTTAGTCTATTATTTCCACTAGGTAGCCTGGTAGCTATGTAATCTAATGCAATGTGTTGTAATGTAATCGTTGATAGACTTGGGCATGATTTGATTTGAATTCACATTTAAACAGATGAGACAGTACATGTACACACTACTACTACATACTACTGTACAAAAGCACAGATACTGCTTAACTGAACTTAGAAGTTAAAGTTGTTCAAGCACAGATTGAGAATTGAGATGCGGACGAGACAACATTGAATTATTATAACACGTAGGTACAATAAGCTGTCCGTACGCAGATAGTTCATTATTCTACTAGGGAGTTCAGAGATAGCAAAAGTCCACCAGTGCAATGCACATACATATACACAAGCACACACACATACGAAACGATGAGTATTTGAAACAGTTAAGGTTTAGCATGTCTAATTTTTTCCAAAGAGGATGTAAGCAACTAACCTGAGGCAAATTGCGATTAGAGATATTCTCACATATACAGCCCATTATGATTAGATGAGGTGTATTTGTAGCCGCGAGCTGTGGATATATGCTATTATTATTAAATTTGTGGCCATGACTTAAGATGAGAGCTTTTATTATTTAGATTGTCGATGACTTGATGTACACTTACATTACTAGCATATATATTGCTCAGATAATAACCTAACTATTTACTATGCATTATACAGTTTAACACAGTGTTTAGGAGTACTGTAGTATTACGACTCAGATTTTAGAGTTAGTAGATATCATTTCAGAATTTTGAATGACAGCTTTCAATTGAATTCATAAGATTGTAGTATTATTAGTGATTATGGTACTGTGTGGGTAAGAATAAGAATTAGTTGTTTCTGTTGTGTAGTAATGCTTATACACTGAGAGACAGATGTGTGATCGAATTATTTGTAATAGCTACCTTTTACCCAAACTACTTTTATTCCGACGAAGAAGAAGCAATTTAGTCGAGAATTTAGAACTTAATCTAGCTGGTCTGTTGCAAGTGTATGTGTGTGTGCTTGTGTTAAGATTGGTGGTTATTCGGTTAATGAATTCGTATCTGTCTGATTTCTGATAGCCCTGACCCAATCATTTACCATCGCATCATTCTAAAAAGGAAACAGAGAAAAAGAAGGAACGAACCCACTGTAACTCTTATTGTTAGTCGTAAGAGTAAAGTAATGGTAAGGAAACAGTTAAAACTCCCTTGAGCTATCTGTTGTTTGGTGGGTAGGTAGGTAGGAGCCAATGCAGCCTTTATTTATTTCTTCATTAACTTTCCATTTCAATATGTAAAACGCTGAGCCAATGCGTAAGTTGAACTACAGGGAATCTGCTAGCACTGTACTATGTAACACATACTTACATATAACAACCAAGCAAATCTCTGTATACTCCTGGAGGTTTCAGCAATACTAACTTCTTTTTATTCTGTTCTTCTTTCAAGCATTGCTATGTTTTTGATATGCGTCTTATTCAGTGTGTAATGTAATGTGTGAGAGTCTCTTCTCTATACACGTACTACGTGTATTGTTTCGTATTATTATTACAAGGCTGAGAAAATGTATCTGATGGAAACCACAAGAAAAATCTTTACAGACCAAAATGTAACCAACACAAAACAAGGCATGTAGTTTCGTTTGGTTTTTCTTTGAGGCTTACTACGACTACTATATACAATAATACAACATACATGTCCGAGAATGAAGTTAGTTTGATGCACTATCAATTACTTGCGCCCGTATGTAGTAGTACGTATGTATAAAAGAATAATTTAAAAGAAGAGTCCAGTTTAATTCACAACACTTTCTATACAGACACCGACTACGAACTCTAAGTAATATTCTTACTCAACAGCTATGTCTATTATACAAGTACATGTTAAGCCTTTATATACCTACTTACGTACATTTACCTATAGGTACTACTAGATTAGGTATGTGTAATAATAACATAAACGTAGTAAGGCCGCACATTGTACTGCATCCCAATCGGACACGATAGGATTTTTAGAATGTGCCATGTTATGCACAAGTTCACGTAGCTAAGACATAAGTATATAGGCACATAAGTATATGTGAGGTATATGTACACACATATGTATACAGATGTGTGTAGATAAATGTGATGTAGCAGTGGTACTTGTATTTGAGCAGCCCAATCTTGATTCACAATGCTAAAAAGCCATTCTATGCCAGTCTGTTGTATGTATGTTGTGTGTTTGAGCCTACAACCAACTTGAGTCCAGTCCAGTCCAGACCATGCCAGTCAAGTTGCTTACAAGACAAGTTTTTACTGCAGCATTTTTTTCCATGTAGTTTCGTAGTTGAGTTTGAGTTGAGTGTGTGTCCTGCCCTGTTGTGTTTCATTGTATGTATTATGTTATGTAAATCTAAGTTGGCTTAGCCACTACAACGCAACTTCAAACTTGTCTTGTTCTCTAAGTAAACCAATCCTAAGATATCCAGCCCAACTTTGTATTCGACTCGTCTCGAGAAACTGCACAATAATATACGTATATCTATACACATCATATACTCCTCATACTCCTATGTGGACACACAACACCAACACAAGAAATGAAACACAATACAGAGTCTGCCAGTAATGAAAAAACACAGAAGACATTTCTTCTCTGTAACTTTTATATTTTGTGAGTTCAGTTGACGCTACGCGACGAGTGTGTTTAGCCTTGCCAACTGATACTACAGATGTAATGTAGTAAAGCAAACTAAAATATTTGGTCACAGTCACACTGTAACTACATATTTGTGGGTATTACCTAGCATGTATGTGTGTACAAGTGTACATAGTATTCATTTCAAAAATGAACTACCTACTACTATACTATAAGAATATCGTCATGAGTATTTATTACCTATAGCACACACATACACACTAGTGTGCCTAATTGCAAGTATAATTAGGTAGCAGTGGGTTGGTAGGTAACTATGTAAATCTAAAATTTAGTTTAAAAGATAATCCAAGATCAAAAGCAGCTACAAGAAGGCTAGAAATATTTTTTATTGTTTCTTAATAGCAAACTGTGGTTAAAAGCGTAGAATGATACAGTAATGGTGATCAAGCCAACTAAACTATCTACATAGTAGTAGGTACTAGGTAGGTACTTGTACACTTTACTAAAACCACTACATACTACTATATACCAGGTTGTACACCTTTGATACGCAGCAGTATGACATCAATATCATTACCACGGTAGTAAATGTGGGTAAATGAATTTTATATCGAATCTCGTTAGGTGTTAGATTCTTTTGCGTTGATGATTGCTTGTACTTGTACACTTTGTGCCGATATAAGTAAGAAAAAGAAAAGTGTGATTCCCTATAATGGATATATATTTATGTTGAGCATTAAATTCTCGTAAATGCATATAGAGATTGAGTGTGATGTGTTTGAGTGGCAAACGAAAAGATATAGTTGTAGTTTAGTGTAAATGTATAGGAGTTAAGGAGGAGTTGACTGGGCTAGTTATAGTTATAGAGATAATGTGCTTCTACATGTTTGTTCGTTAGCTGGGAGTAATTTAATGTGGTGTAGTGGTGAGTGGTAGTGGCAATTCTATTATGCATTTTACACCACATCAGATCACCATCATCATCACCATCACATCATTATTGTCTTGTCTTGGCTGTCTTGTGCATAGCGAAAGCAGTTGCCGTTGCACCTAATGTTAAGTAAGTGCATTGTATGGCAGTTGTAAAAATGCTTTATGTTATAGTTATGGCTATTGCTACGACTACGACTCAACTCGCGACTGACTCTTAAATGCAAGCCTTCTCAGCCTCACACAGTCTTTACATACTGCCAGTCGCTATGTACTCCACGACGACGACGGCGACGACTAATATGCACTACGTTTCTTATACCACCACTCTACTACGCAAGGACTAGGTAGTCTGAACAGTCTAGCTGACTCGGCGTCATGTTTATAGCTCTATATGTACTACTTGTACATTCTGGTGTGCTGGAAGTAGTTATAACGGCCGTATTTGTCTCCGTGGACTCATGTCTTTGTCTATAAGTAGTCTCATTTTCAAACTAATCTTTACACACAAACAAACGCCATTATAACCATTGCATCGTGTGTAAATATGTGTAATTGAATTGGTAAACACACAGTGAATGTCTCAGCAATTTATAATCTCACACTTATTGTAATATTATAACCATTTAAATTGACTGTTTGACATTGTCGATTTGTTTATGGCAATTTTATAATGCTCTCCGTATGTATGTAATTGCGTCATTAGCAGACTATAATTAGATATCGCATAAATGCAATGTAATTTAACTACTGCATGCACAAATACCACATAACCAAATGTAAACACACATTAAAAATAATGGATTTAAAAATACCCACAGTTCAACATGCATTATTAACATACAAACAATGCATATCATACTGCAGCATACTTAAAATTATTTCTTTCTTTAAGTTCAATGCAAACTTCTCTATTATTCGTATACACTATGTTGTATGTATGTACATTTTGTACATACATACAAGACTATGTAAGAATTTCTGCAATTTCTTTGGAATAAGTGTACAGTCACGGTATTTTTCATGGTCCGTTGTTGTTGTAGCAGTTATTGCACTATATCTGTATGTAGTATGTACACAAGTTTTGTGTAAAAGGCTCATTCTTGAGCTGGATGTTATATGTGCCGGGTTTTATAGTTGGAAATAATATAATGCTGAAGATAGATAGTAAATTGAACTGAGGATGAGATCGGGATCGTAAGTCGCAAGCATGAAAGATTTGCAGCAGATTTATTCAAGTCGGATAGGCCAAGGCGGGGGTTTGGCGTCCCATCCAATGCGTAGTCAGAATACAAAGAAGTAAACGTACATGTGGTGTACGGCACTATATCCCTGTGCTTAGGAAAAGTCAAAAGAATATCAGAGCAAACTAAACTAACGAAGGAAGAAACTATGGAATCTTGTGTGCTGGTGGTGTGTCCCAAGAAATACATATATCTATCTCCTTCCTTTCCTTCCTCCGTACGAAAAGAGATCCAAAGCCACTCGGAAAGAGACAAAGGAAGGAGAAATAATATATAGAGCGTAAAATAAAGGCGAGTAAAATACCCGGCTGAAGAAGAAGAAGAAGAAAAGAGAAAGGGAATGGAGCCGGGAAAGATGCTGGTTAGTCGACGTGAAGCTTTAAGCAAAGCAAAAGCCAAAAGGGAAACTTCCCAATTCAAGGCAAGGAGATGCAATGCGTCTTGACTTGCTAAAGTTGTCCTGTCTCTTAGATCTTCTTCTTGTGTATACACACAGAATAGAATGGAACAGAGTGCTACACAAGAAACTATAAAATAAAAGGCTCGCATACAGTACTACACAGTACCACACAGCCTAGGACTCTTCCTACCGCTCTCAACATACAACTTGGGTCTATACTCCGAAAAAACTAAATTGAGATTGATACTGAAATTCTCATGAATTCACAGGAAAATTGGAAATGTCACAAGTCGTTATGAAGGCAGTTGATAAGGCACGAGTTATTTCCACTCCTGCCTCAACTTTGTAACCCGCAAGTCGGTTTCCACAATCAGACAGTAGTAGCTTCGCATCGTGGCTCTTGTTTTATTCTTCCCTTTACATATTACACACTATAAGTATCTTACTATTCCAAGTAGTACTTGTGTGTATAAGAGAATCTAAACTAACCTCGTCCCATGCACTTCTGTCTCCACACTTGCTACACCGAGAAGGGTGACTTTCGAATCCTTTTTCTTTTACTTTTGCTAATTCCGTGTCAATTTTTTCTTCTTTCTTTATTGCATGGGGAAATACAGGAAAATTTAGTGTTGCTCAGGACTCTCCAAAGATTTTTCCCCTATATACTACAGCGAACCGTCTTTAGTTTACTTATATACAATATATTTCTGAACATGTATCCGAAATATCTGTAGCAGTGCCTCCATTTCATTTGATTCATCCGCAAATTATGATTTATTGGCTAAAGTGTGAAAGGTGGAAATTGGAATTTATGAGCACATTGCTTTTCTATATAGAATTCAGCCAATACTGCATTGTATATCATACATATCACGTTTTGTTTTAGGTAGTACTCGTACAAAGCTATACGCATCCATTGTTGAGTAATAATAAGCATACTTCTTGTGAACACCATTACTTAGAGAAATTTTTCTTGGCTCGTTCAGTGTCTCCTGTTTTGTACGCGTTTACTATATATAACTCGTTGGATAATATCATATTAGAATGATTGTGAGCCGAGAATTCCTACTAAATCACAAACTCACCAGCTTCTTAACACTCCAACACTCACTGGCTTTCTTTTAGAATTCCTTGTTCAACTTTTGTATAGAAAATCTTCTCATTTAGAGTTTGTTGTGGCATTGGAAGCAATAACTTTGAAATAATCTAATATGTCACGTTTGCAATTTATAGCGCTGCTCTCCCACAATTCACAATGCAATTATTTCTCTATGCTGAAATACTACAGACTAAAGTTTTGATCTCATAGTCATGAATGTGCAATACCTACACAGATTTCCCCCACAAATGCATTATGTTTCACCCCTTTAATGCTCAAGGACGATACGGTAATGCATTATCCTAATGTGAAGAAGTAAACTATATTAAAGCGGTTAGTTTTCTTACCTTGTAAATTAGATCCAATCAAAAAATCACAAAACACTTTGCACGAACACGAAAACTTTAGGATGTATTTATTTTGTCACAGCACCAATGGAATTTGCAAACATTCTATTATAAATAGTAAAAGAAATGGCAAACAAAATATTTTATATATTAGATTTAGTAAAAATATTTCTTGGGAGAAGTATTTTCTGTGAGAACATCTTCCAAGAGACTGACGACCATTTTGAAGTTGAGAAAATCCTGTAGCTGTGCTCCTATAAACCAAAAAGGGTGTTACAATCATTTATTGCTCATCCTTTACAAAGCAACAATAGAAAGGAATAGCACAGAGAAGGAAAGCCAGTGCTTACCTCAATTGACAATTTTATGACACGAGCTGCTCCTGGCATGGTATTGGTGAGCAAGAGTTTCAGTCCCAGTCCAATCCTTAAAATACGAACAGAGCCACTTGGGCGAGAAAAGCCAAAAGTCCAGTTATAACCGCAAACTGTAAAAGTTCAAAATACACGAAAGGATAATATGATATAAAAAGAAGAGCAAAGTCAGAAACTATACCGTTTACACAAAGAACATCTAGTTCTAAGGGCAGTAAAGAGTAAAGTGTTTTATTTTTATGCTTTTATTTGAGTATTTTAAGGTTTATTACTAAAACACACCTTCACCACTATGTATCTTGCCTTGCTTGACTGAAATAGTAACAATAAATGAATATCTGTAAATATACAAACAACAGCCTTTGGTTTTTTAACAATCCCGTTTGACGGAAGGATCCTGTTGAGTTGACAGCACAGTAAGGTCTGTAGTCCAGTTATCCGTTCCCTTGGTCCTTTGGAACTGACCCAAACCTAAAATAGTCACGTTACGCAATTGTAGCATTGCATTGCATTCACACAGTTAAAAATCCAAATCCCGTTGAAGTTTTATGACATGCTCTTCATTCTTTTCACAACGACTGCTCTTTACCTAACATTCCCTTTATTTTCTGTTTACGGTATAGGTGTATTGCACACTCCTACACACAATATAACTTACATCATCCTTATTAGGGATATACCTAGGTACTTTGTGTGAAGGCAAGCCCAAGCTTTTTTATCACTGGCCTTCACTTGGCTTCACTCATTTACCTATCCCTATATTTAGAGCAATACCGGCATAAAGTCGAATCTTCTACTTATAAGTCGTAAAAGTGAACTTGACCCACTCATTGTTGTGTCCATTGTAGAAAGTATAACAAGAACACACCGATTATTCTTAACTGTTCACAAAGTCCGGCTGCTTGCCTGAACTACAAATAGCCGTACTGTACTGCTTTTAAATATTGTAAATGTCTGTGGGATATTATTCTTGTTTTCTTAAAATATACCTTCCAGACTTAAAAGTATTTATATTTGTAGTTCTTTTTCTTGCTACACACTTTTTATACATATCTCGTTGGTGTAATAGTGACTTATACGTTTGCATGCTCTTGGGATTCTTTGCGCTATTAGGATACTTGGCTATGTACGGTATAGCAAACATTTCTGTTTTGTGCGTACATATAATATAGGTATATTTACTTATGTATTTTCTATGAGAAAACAAGATACATATACAAAGTCATTATTCTCCATCATCCATAGAAAAATTGGTTAGTGTGATATAAGTAGTACATGGGGGAAAAGGTTATGACTATGACGGTATACATAGCTCACATTACGCAACCAAAGGATGGGGAAGAATAAGTTCGATGAGGCAAAGCAGACCAATCCCTCTAAGCCCTGAGGTACTTGAAAGGGTGTTCCTTCACTCTTTACCGCGGGTAGCCGCCATTTCGAAAATCTACAGTTTCTTTCTACTGGTTTATTACAGTTGAATCATTTAATAGTGTCCATCAAATACTTATTGATTTTAATATTACTAGTAATTGATATAACGTATGTTGTATTTATTTCACTGGCTTACGTAAGTAAGTATGTCTGTGAACATAGTGTGTACACGCTGAAGGGAGTAATAAAGTTTTATTGTTTGTTTAGTGGCATTTCTGTGTTTTGTATGTAACAAAATCAAATTGTCGTAATAAAAAGGTACGTGTTCCACATTTGTTTCCGTTGTAAAAATACATTTCTACATTGCATTTTACATTTTTATCCACTAAAGACATAATTTTGACGGGATATGGAAGATTACTAGCGAGATTTAATTTATAAATGTATGTGAATTTTTTGTATGTTTAGTTGTAGAAGGTAATAAATTTAAGAGATACCTTTTCTGTGTAGATATTCAAGATAGGAAACATGTAGAGAGCTGTGTGTGTATGTAAAGGAATTGTTGCAATCTTCTCCAAGGTTTATCTGCAGGAATCTTATACGATTAGTGAAGGAGGATGTACGTGTGAGGAAGACGTTGGGATTTGCACTCCACGTTCTTCACCACCTGCGCACAAGATTAGATTAATTATGAGTTTAAAATTAAAATCACATTTCATTCTGGTGTGAGTTATGGAAAGCTGAGAGTAGTAGGAGCGGAGGTAATTTAAATTGGACAGAGTCTGAGTAGGAGTTACAGGATTAAGACTAGAACGAAGAAAAGCACCGGCTTTTCATTCTAAAGTCTGCATACCTCTACGATTCGTTATAGCAGAAAGAGTCCTAGGAAAGGCTTAAGCATAGCAGTAGTTTACTACAAAGAGAGGCATTATATTATCCCTTTGAATATTACAGAAAAGCTACATGTAAAGCCTATAACTCACATTGTTTCTATACTTTGCTTATACACAATATAAAGGAAAGAAAGCTTTCTACTCTGAATTCTGCATGCATCACATTTCACACCCACCACCATTGCAAAATGCGAACACACTTTTCCACGAGGGAGAAAAGAAAATCCTTCTTTCCTATTTCATTCTCTTTCCATTAGTACATTCAATTCAAACTTCTTTCTACATGCGTACATTATTCCCCTCTAATATATTTCACTTTCAATAGTTCCACATTATTACATGTAAAACTACACCAGCGACTCACTTCAAAATTAAATCCGTTGCAATAATATTCTTACACCACATCATAGTAGGTTTTAGAATTTTAATCCAATTAGGCTGTACTTTTATAAAATTGTAATTCAATTGTACAGATATTTTGCATTTGGTAATTTAGTAGCAAAAACTGTAAGAATATGTTAAATGGACATGTGAGTTATATGGCCCAATCAAAGAGTTTAGTTAGATGCAGGTACATTGTTTATGTTGTCATTATATTTATAGTACATTATCGCTTGCGCTGTGCACAGTCAAAATAAATCTCTAAAGTCTCTTTGTAGTATTTTCGGAAGTGTTCTTTTCTTTACTATATTAGAAAATTGTAATTTACACCCTAACTAAAGAGAGTGGGAAAGTAAGTAAGAGAAGTTAGCAACGAATGCGAATATTGGTTGGTTGAGCTGGTGTGCTATGCAAGTGTGTATACAATAATATGTAAAAGAGCAGAAGCATTTTCCATTCAAGTTTCTATCTTTGTGAATTACATTACGATTGCATAGCTAGTTCATATATTCAAGATGTAAGTGTAGTGTACAGGCGAACGTAATTAACCTCGGAAGAAAAATTATGATACCCTGGCCCGATGCTTTCTGTTCTGTTAGTTAGTATTTGCTAGCCTCGGCGGCGAAACTACAGGACGGAGAAAGTTAAGTCAATTTAACTAAACTAAAGTTGAATAAAGCACAAGACATACATTTATAAATGCATGCTAGATATCTAGGTATACGTTGTATTGTTCTGTATTCCATTCCTAATGCATTCTACACGTAGGTACGCACTTGAAACCCTACTCGGGACAGTGTATCTAAATAGATAGCTATAGGAAAGAGAAGAACTTGAGTTAAGTTGGGGAAGCCTAGGAAAACTCCTATAAGTTACTTGACCACGTTTTCGTTACATTTTACATAGAAATACGCGAGAGTAACTAGAAACACTAAACTAACTAACAATAAGACAGTATCTATGTGGAATATATATGGACTAAAGGAAAATTATTGGACATGCAATACAATACAATAGACTAAGAAAATTTAAAAGGCTCAAGGCGAAGCTTGCTTGCTTCTCTCACTAATCTTAAGGAAAGTTCCTTTCAGACTTTGCATTGCATTATATTACATTACTACATTAGTGTTTTGCTTGCTGCTAACGTAGTCGTACGTATGTACGATGTACAGTGTTTAATAGTATGTTGTATACATCCTTTTCCTTAAACAACAAACTATATGTGTTTCAGCAGACATAACACACATACACACAAAATATATATACGTATTAACTAAAGCACACTCACACATACACAGCCCAGCACAGAAAGAACACGATGTGGACTAAGCGTGGAGCTTCTTGACTTCATGCCCAGGAAAACTTATTTAGTTGACTTGAGTTAGAGGGAGAAAACAGCGAATTCCAATTGTATGTTTTGACAAAACTAATGCAAGTTTCCCTAACTAACAATATAAGTAATGCACGTAAGCCCCGGTTCGTGTCGGTAATAAGTACTTTTGAACACATACATAAAGGCAAAGACAAAAGCATATATATAACCTACACGACTAACTGTACTGCTCCTACACATACAATACACAGAGGACAATTCAACTTAAAACTGGCATCGTATTATTCACAACAACAAAACATGCCCGACTACTACTTCTCTTAGACCTGATCTAACTCAGCCACTACTGCAATACATAACCTCGCCAGCCAACGACAACGGCAAACTTCACGTCACAATGAAATGAATACATTTTATTTATAAACAATACTTTCGGCATTCTCTCTTGTATATATGTATGTGTAGGTACACAAGCAGTGTATGAAGTATGAAGTAGCATACCTACTACTTACTATAATGCTACTACCACCATTAGGTATTACTCCATTTCTTTCCATCCTTCTTTTCGCGGGGTGACTGGCTGTAGTATGGCATGGCATACAATACACCTACCTAGTGCACCTTGTAGTAGTGGTGGTTGTGTTTTGTTTAGTTTCGTGACTAGATATCGTATACATTCTTCAAACAAGAGAGTACGAGAGTAAGATTGAGCCAAGAAAAAAATATTAGCCTGCTAAATACTTATTACTACACAATGTCTAGAATATTTGTCGATATATACAGTTTCATTCTACTTGTATGTAGTGTAATGTATACGGGGAGCTATAGCAGTAGTAGTAGCCGTTGTTGGAGTAGTGTGTGTTATGTAATAGTAGTATGACAGGAGATTTTGACGAAGGGAACGTGGATATAATAGTAGTATTGGTGAAGGAGGTATGATTGTGCAGAATATAGATATTGCATAGCACACGTAGTGAGTTAATGTTGTTTGTGGGTGTAGCAGCAGACAGGAGAGAGTAGTATTCAAATTCTCGTAAGTAAAAGGCTGACGATATTATTAAGAGATAAATATAAACGCTCAGCTCACAATGTGGGGTACGCCTTGTCGGAAAATTATAGGTGTATGTATTTTCTCTAAGTATGAGGCAAGGCGAAGTCAACTCACCTTAGGCTCATGAAACTGTACGGATAATGTGGCCACAGAAGATTTCGCCAAGCTAATTCAAGGCAAGGCCTTTTTTAGGAACTTTGAACTTAATATTCTGGCTTTAAGGGAAATTTGTTTCTTTACATCTCGCACTCATATCATACTTATCTCTGTATTTGGTCTATGGATTGCATTGCATTGGTGTGGAGCTGAGTGAGTGAAGAGTGAATGGAGGTATATACGGAGTGGTAAAATAACTTGTGTTTCGTTCTGAGCTCAGCTTAGAGTTCAATTCCTTCGTCTGATTTACATACATGCGCGTAACCAAAGCAAATTTCGCCATGAACTTTTTGATTTATTCCTTTCCGCACGTGAATTAGATTGGATTGAAAGTATATATGAAGAATATTATGCACGAAGGAAGGAATACAGTCTTTTGTACTCTGTGTATAATAAGTATTACATAGGTACTACGTAGGTGAATAAAACTCGTTGATGTGATATGTATTCAAAGTTGGACAGTGTTGAGTCGCAATTGACGTCAGATAACTATCGTATTGATGTACGTTGTAATTATGGAGAAAGTTTGTAAGAAAGAAAGAAAAGAAACTTTGCTTTCAGGGATATCATCTTTATATTGTAGCTCCATAGTTCATACGAATAATACACTGCTTGGGATTTTTGAGTTATTTATTTACAAATTTAATCAATCCATATTATTCAGATGATTTTACTCGCGCCATTAATTGTTTATTAACAAATTGAATTACAAAGTTCTTTTAAACACAGAATTTTTAGAGCATACTCACCTTTGGAGATGATGACAAGTAAAAGTACACAGGAAAATTATGGGTAACTATTAGAAAAAGTTAGTTACAAAAATAAATCTAGGTGCAGGTGACTGTTGAATGAAATGTCATCGTATTTTCAAGTTTACAAGTGAAAAGCAGCTGGAGCTTATTAAGTATAAAGTTACATAGCAAGATTCAAACAAATGCCTACCTATGTAGTCGATATATAACAATAAATGCAGTTCGGCTCGTTAAGGAAAAAGCAGAAGTACAGTCAACAACGGGGTTCTATTGTCTTTCTTTTTCTGAAGCTGTACATGTGTGTTGTACTTGTACAGTGGATGCTGAAGATACCACTTGGAATATTGAAGACACGAAACGTCCGTTTTTCAAGTTGATTTGTTTTGTGTTCGCCGTATTACATAGGATTGGTAATAGGAAGGAGGAGGATGAGCGTAGCGACAAGAGGAGAAAGGTATAGAAAGGATGTTGAGTGAGGAATGGAGGAGTAAGTAAAGTCAAACTAAAGTGTTGGTCTGTTTTTGGTGCTGAGCGAAACGGGTGCATAACTTCAACGGAAAAGGGATGAGAGAAACAGGAGAGATAGCAGTTTTACGTGATCTTTGCTCTTAATGGCAAACTTATATTCGCTTCTTATACTCCTATTATATTATACAGTTCAGAGTAAAAGATGTGAATGTGCTCTGATCTGATCTGATGTGAATGTAGTTGCACTAAACACTTTAGTTCCATCCATGGGATACCTTACTTGTACGTACAGTACAGTACACAGGAAAAAAACGGTATTAAATACATAGAACATGGAACAGCAGCGTTTCAATGGAATCAGATAGAAAAGAAGTATAGTAGGAACTTAACTAAAAGAGTGAAACTACTGTGGAAAAGTTTAGACGCAAAGAAATCTTTATTTTACAATTTATATTCGATTATATTAAAGGCACATGTAGTTACTAGCCTTTCCTTTACTTTTCACTGTGTATGGGAGAAATACGAGTAATATTGCACACTTCATTTCCTAGTGTTGTATGGCTATAAAAGGTACGCATAATACAATAATACTACATGAATACATAAGTAAACATTTTCCTTCTGTGTACATAATGGCTTGGTATTTCTAGTAGTAGTTATTTTATGACGTCTCTAATACAGTGTAGTGTAATCTCTGTCGTGTGATATCATGTGGTGCGGGAAGACTAATACAGATAATATGCTACCATTCAAACCTCCCCGTTCTTCCTTCCTTATTTACTTTTCCAGCCCAAAGTTAAGGAAGAAGGGAGGGTGAGATAGCATTCGATTTAAATATAGATTTTCCGATGGGGTGGCCACATTACAATTCCAAAACCAAATATAAGAACATGACTATCTATGTATAGGTATGAAAACTTTGCCCACACATTTATAGTTCAATAATTTAAACTAATAGTTGTAACAAGTCAAAAAATCGAAAAAATGTAAATACTGGGTATTTATGATTGTTTGCTCTATTAGTAATTGTAAGTTGTAATTACAGATACTAAAATTCTTGAAGCGAAAGAATGCATATTATTATGTGGCTATGTATGTATTAGTAAGAGTGTAGCAAAGAGTCTCACTAAGATTTAGTGCAGTGATGTATAAGCGGTAAAGAAAGAGTAGTAGAGAAACGCAGAAAAAACGCACAAGTGCATCCGGTTATTGCTGTTACTATGTGCTGCGTGGGTGTTGTAAAGAAAAGATTCGGAAGTCAGGAAGAAACTATAAGATGAGGACACAGTCAGCAGGCGGGATGAATTCTTTTCTCGATTTCTTCCTTAAAACAGACACTTTACTTTCCTGGTGTGGAGTTGACTTGGCTTGACTTGGTTGGAGATTTCCTGAAAAGAGAATAGTAGATAGGAATATAATATTATGCTTTAGAGCTTATATTATTATATCTTCCTTTTCCTTTTCTCAAGACATGCTTGCATATTCGTATATTATATCTATGTATTTCTAATAGTTAGAGTGTGGGAGACAAAGCATTATTGTACATTATAGTACATAGTCCTGTTAGGGAAGATGTATGAAGTGTACGCGTAGTGTGCGGGATGGAAAGGTATAGAGGCCGTATACCATTCGCTACGTATGGCTGTGCACTGTGGAGCAGGGCAACAGTAAGTGGATGTGTGCAAGGAACAGAATGGATGGAATGGAACGACTTTTGGAGATGGTCCACCGATCAATGTTTCTAGCTTGCCGAGGTTCCGCTGCGCATGGCCTCGGAAAATTTTTGACTGATTTATTTTGTTGAACCTTATATCAAGTTCTATGGGCAATCCGTATCCTAACTGACAATCCTATAGGGGTTCCTTGCTTTCTTTCTTTGTTTCCCTCTTTCCCTCTACAATGGCACACTACAACAATTGCACTAAAGTTTTGGAAATCCTTTACAAAGAATTTGCAACACTATGTATACAGTGAGTAACATTTTATATTATGTATTACTGTACTTGTAATTAACATACACCTAAAATAAAATGACATAAACAATGTTGTATAGGATAATGTTATTGTGTTCGACTGAGAAGTGTGTACAGATTAACAAAATGTACACAACAAGAAAACCCAGAATTAAGACAAATGAATAATGTGCATTAGCATTGATAAACATGTAGGAAATGTTTTTATCATAAAAATTAAACAAGTGAAAAAATAATTATGTGTGACCATTTTATATTTTACGGGTAGGGAATTCATTTGAAATCAGATGCAAAGTCAGAGCAGAACATGATATTAGAGACTGTAGGGAAGAGTGTTGATTTAATATCTTAGTTTTGCTGTAAGGTAACGTGTTTGCGTGTAGCATAGAATCCTAGGGAGTCAAATCTACTATGAGGATTATGGATGTTTGCACACGACTAGATATCTTGCCCAGCAGGGTGCAGGAAAAAGCTTTTCTCCTATCGTATAGCCCATAGTTTACTTGAGAACATTCAAGATTCAAGCAATTTCCTCTGTGTGATTTTAGCGTTTCGTGTTTGTCGCATCGCCCAAAAATTGCCTCCCATATCACACCACACACTTAGATCATACAACACATCCACACACAGTCTCTGTCTTTTCTTACCACAGAGTCTCGTCAAACCCACTAAAACCAAACTAGAAAAAGTTTACAGGTCGTATATGTGCACGTACTTGTGTGTGTGTGTGTGTGCATGCATATCAACACACTGACATGTCTTGACTTGGGTTGACTTGCATAAAACTACTAGCAGTTCATAAACCTACATCCAGTATTCCTATCGTACATTTATTACATGTACACCATCCTTTCACATTACACTACATAACTTTCCATTCAAAAAATATAAGCTGCTCCTATTTCATCACTCTGCTTGTAATATCAGATATCATGTGTTTGCATTTCGTTGCAACTTTTAAGAAGGTATTTATGGCTCAGTGTTGTTGTTGCAGCGTTTTATTACACAGATACACTACACATAACAGTTTTAGTAGTACAAGACATAGTACAGTAAGGGTGCTCTAGACCTTCTCAAATAATATCACTTCTACTATACTGTACTACACTGTTGTGATATTATGATGTGTATGAAAGTATGAATGTATTAGTAATGTCATAGAACACTGTATATCATGCACTGAGCTCATGCTTGTCTATGCTCAAGTGTATGTGTATAGTCAACAACAGCAAAACTTATATATAAATCAACTCTACAGCTGCTCTGAATACAAACTTGTGACAAATGTGAATAAAACTTCAACCCACGTCTATGTATGTGGTCAATGTCTTATTGTATCTTTGACATACGGCTGTTAACACACAAAAATGCATAGTTTTTTGTAATTAACAAATGCTGCCCATTACACTCACCAAGTCTACGATTACTTATTCATATGATTTGTTTTGCGACTCCTTTTACTGTCCAGACAAAGATAAATATATTACTTAGTAGTTTATATGCAACGTGAGCTATGTAGACGATAATATAGCAGTGTGGTCATGTCTTTGCGAATACATGGAGTTAAAAGCGTGGACTGAAATAGCAGGGAAAATGGTGAATAATTAAGTTATAGTGGTCATGTTGTGTGATATATTTGTATGTACAGTAGCCGTACAGGGAATAGAACATGTACTATTTTCGTAGTCGAGCATATGAATATTCTACACAATATGGAGAAATGACTCTCGCGTCACAAAATGATAAGGAAGGAATTAAAAACGTATTATAGTTGCTTGTGGACTACGTGCAATGTTGTGCTACATGACACGACAACGTTACCTTATCATTTGTGAAACTAAAATAGGGAAACTTTTTCAAATGGATAAAAGATAAGATTCCGATTCGGCGTGCGTACAATTAGAAAAAGTAATTATAATCCCCGAAACTGTTCATTTTTTGCCGTTAGCCTTTTTCATGTATCAACTGTACTGGAAAGCTTTAGGCTACACTTGTAGTTACTTGGCTATACCTATATTATGCAATTTAATTTGTTTCCAGTGTATAGAATAGCACCCAGAGAAAGAAAATGAATGAATTTGCTACGGCAGGATAGAGTCTTTTGTAGGTATTATCTACGAATGTATTCATAAATTCTTGTAACTTGTGAAAGAATGAGATATGCTGTTTCAGGGTTGATATCGAGTAAAAACTCTTATTTTTAATACCTGCCTATCTAACCAAGATTTTCAGCCTCATATAGTATAGTAGAGTACTTGAGTACTACTGCTAGTCATAACGTATATCGTAGTACATGAAAGTATCCTGCTGCTGCGGTTTTGCGATTACAAAGTTAAATGTCAAAACTACGTGATGGATTATAGTTCATTTATAAAGTTGAAATGACTTGACTACAAACTTAACTGGCTATAACTCTGGCTTTGATTTAGTAGTTAGGCTAAATGATTAAGTATTCTTTGTACGCGCCTTTTGTGCCACAAACCTTACATTTTCACAGTAGATTACTTTATATTATTTTATCGTGGAGTAGTAGGTATTATTTTCATTATTAGAATTACACTGTTTAGCACACAATACACAATGTACAAATAATGAGGAATAATAGTAGCAGCTCTACGTTAGTATGTGTAAAGGCTGAGTGAGTTAGTTTTGTTGAAGGCACACATGGATCGGATAGTATAATAGTAACTTTCTACACACAACAGTGTACATACACTGTACAGAGAAATACATTGGTGGATTGCATAGTGCACTTACACAGTACATGGTTAAGTTAACTACACAAGCTACATGCAGCCACAGGTCTGTCATCATAATTCAAGAAATGTTTCACTCTTGAGCCTTGTTCTCACGAATTTCCGCTAGTAATAATAATAATTGTTATGGCCACATAGAACAGAACACAACTCGGGGCATTCAGTCTGCGTAGTAAAAAGACTATATATGTGCTGTAATTCATTCAAACACCAAATTCTACAATATTACATTACATTTACTCACTTAGCTCAGTGTCTGTGTACATGTAATAATACTATTTGTTGTAATACGTACGTAGGAGTATTGTGTAGTTAGTACTTAGCATTGTAAAATACACATAGGTGTACATGTACACATTTACATTTAGTATTTAGTGAAGAGACTTTTGCTTCAACTTGACTTCATTTGCGGATTGCATTTATGGCTATGCTACAGATACAGATACAACTGTTCTACTATTCAGCATGTTAACATTCTATAAGTAAATAATAACACAAGAGAATACACACACGCATGTTGGTAGTATAGTTGTAAGTATAATGCATGTAGATTGTATATTGTCTGTACAGACAGAAAGCAAAGTAACATATGTAGGGTTAGAT